>JAEMBS010000423.1:0-25000 GCA_018467065.1 Ephestia elutella
GATTCCATATTCCGCGAAAAACTATAACATCGGAAAGTAGGCCACGTGTGGTACGTGCTCTTTTGTGTGAGTTCCAAAGTTTGCCCTTCAGAGCCGGCCTGATCCGATTTGCCTCGCATGATTGATTGACACGTATCGATGATTTTTTGTTTCTTCCTATTTCGTAGAAATGAAATTCTGTTTCAAGTTTCTATTAGTAAAAAGGACAATTTAGTTCACATACCATTTCGGAATAAAAAGTTAAGCTATGTTCAAAAAATCTTTATTAGTTTTGAAATACAGTCACTTATTTTTGTCTAAATGTATAGGCATATAAGCATTCCTTTATAAAACTACTAGCTTTCGCTCGCGGCTTCGCCCGCGTGAATTTCCTACGGGAACAGTGCTTTTTCCCGGGATAAAAGGTACCCTATGTCCTTCTCCGTACTTCCAGCTACGTGTATGCGAAATTTCAGGAAGATTGGTTCAGTAGATAAAGCGTGAAGAGGTAACAAACAAACAAACAAACAAACAAACAAACTCACTTTCACTTTTATAATATTAGTTAGGATTAGTAGGATAGACTGTTCTAGGTACATAGGGCGCACTGTAAGTTTCCGGAACTGGCCACTTACATAAACAATATTTAAAAATTTATTGCAACATTTGAAAATAGAACTCTTTGGTTGTAGAATGCAGTTTGTTTCATCTGACTGTTTTTTGTTTTTACCTTGTGGCGCCATTTAAAAAATTGTGTGTCTGCATCAACATGGATTTAACTCGGGAAAATTTTCGTAATATGATTTTCTACGATTTTAAGTGTAATTTGACAGCTCAACAGAGCATCGCTCGGCTTGAAACAGCTTTTGGCAATGAAGCACCATGCAAGACAACTGTTTATAGCTGGTTTGCAGAATTCAAGCGTGGTCGTATCAATCTCAGTGACGAATCTCGCGATGGTCGGCCGTCCACCGCTGTGACCAACAAAAACATCAATGCTGTGCGCCGTATGATTGAAACAGACAGGCATGTGACCTACCATGAAATTCGCGCATCCTTAGAAATAGGCATGAGTCAAATACAATTAATCGTACACAAACATTTGGGTGTGAGAAAGCTGTGCTCGCGGTGGATCCCACACAACTTGACCGAGGCTCAAAAAACGGACCGCGTCACTTGGTGCAGTGCCATGCTTACCAAATTCAACGAAGGTGCGTCAAATTTGGTGTGGGACATAGTAACAGGTGACGAAACATGGATTTATTGCTACGATCCCAAAACAAAGCAGCAATCGAGCGTATGGGTCTTTCAAGATGAGCCGAAACCAACCAAAGTGGCGCGCGTGAAAAGTGCATCTAAGCGGATGATTGCTTCTTTTTTTAATAAAACTGGACACGTGGCTACTGTTGCTTTAGAGAATCGTCGTACAGTGAATAGTGACTGGTACACGACCATTAGTTTGCCGGAAGTTATTGACGAACTCCGTAAAAATAACCGTAAACGCCGTATCATCCTGCACCACGACAATGCTAGTTCTCACACGGCCAGACAGACAAACGACTTTTTGAAGGCGAAAAATGTAGAACTCATGAGTCATCCTGCATACAGTCCCGACCTGGCACCTTGTGACTTTTTTCTGTTTCCAAAAATTAAGAACCAATTACGCGGTCAACGATTTTCATCACCAAAAGAGGCTGTCGAGGAGTATGAAAAACACGTTTCAGAGGTCACCACAGAGGAGTGGCACAAAAGTTTTCAAAACTGGTTTCATCGAATGAAAAAGTGCATAGACGCCAAGGGAGATTATTTTGAAAAACAATAAATTAATTTTGTACCTTTAATAGTATTTTTTCATATTCATTCCGGAAACTTATAGTGCGCCCCACGTATTTTTCTGAGAATGGTTATAAATAACGCAATTTTGTATCGCCTACGTATTTCCCAATTAACATTATTGAGTAATACTGAAAGTAACTCATAAATTAGTAGTCCTAATAATATAAGGCTTTTCCTCTTTGTGTCGGATCCCGACTCGATTACTGCGAAGCAAATAAATCCGGATTTGGGCTTAAACATGAAATATTACGAATTATGTTCAATTCAAAGTGTAATGCCGGAGAGTTAATCTTGAGGGTCACGGTCACGGGCCATCTGTAATGAGGCGGGGGTCACGTCTCGCCGTGTCCGGCTCGGACGAACGGCACCCGGACCGGATATTAGCTGAGTACTTGTTATTTAGTTATTTATTCCTTTACTATGTTGTTACATTGTTGCAAGTGCAACTCTATATGTATAAAAAATTAATTACATGATGTGTACTTATGTAAGCAAGCTACCATAACCATGTTTAGATCATAAACAATTAGAAACTCTAGACTTTTCTCATCAATTTAAGCAGAATTAAATTTTAGAGTCATATATTTATGTCTGAATAGTATATTTTCAACCGACTTCCCAAAAAAGGAGGAGGTTATATGTTTCGATGTATGTATGTTTTTTTTTTATGTATGTTCGCCGATTTCTCCGCCTATAGTGGACTGATTTCCGAAATTATTGTTTTATTCGAAATAGTTTATTCCCAAGTTGGTCCCATTTTAACCACGTCAGAATCTGTTTGGTAATTTTAAAGATACCTAACAAAATATAAAAATTCAAACATTGGATTATAGAGCAAAAGCCCGCGACAGCATGCCATTCCTTATTTTATGAAAACTCAAGATTCTCTATGCATGTCCCCAACTCAGAAATGGTGATTAGCGACTATAAAAGTTAGATCATGATTGCTTAGGTAGATAATTTGTAGCAATCATATTTAAAGTGGTAGCTTAATTTCCTTAAAGTAAGAGTTTTTTAAAGATTTTATTCCGAATAATATGAGAAATCATGCCATCCATTGCCAAGCCATTGGTGCAAATACAAACCCCTGCCAGACATTGTAACTTTACTAAATTATAGTCATGTTTGTTTTATTATAATAGCTGAATTTAATAATACTTTGAGAGGTCCCCAAAGGTGCTTTCGACCTATAAAATTCACTTTTGCTATCCATATTACCTGCATAAGAAACTAAGATTCAAACTTCATGAGTAGTCACAAATTTTTACACGTGGATTTGACACTGAGAAACATTCAGCATTTTTGAAATAAGGCAGGTCGGTCGTCGCAGGCTCTTGGTCTATTTGTGTGCCAAAAAATCCGTGGAATTCTGACAAGTTCTGACATTTCATTCAAACTGACATAAAACGTTTCGATTTCTTAAATGTTGGCCTGTAAAAAAATAAGTTTAAGTTTTCATGACAACAAAATTGCGTCAAGTGCACCAAAAATGATAAAATAAAAATTTTTTCCCAAAAAAATGAACCGACTTCCATTGTGAAACTTAAAATCATGAAATAACTTAATAGGCAGATTAATCAAAAAGAAAAAATTATTGGCATGCTACCTACTGAATGAGGTGAAGTCGGTGCCAAATTAAAAATTAAATCATCTAAATTAACATTAGAATCATGTGTAATTAAATTGCCTAATATATCCTTACTCCTTGCACTTGGCACCGACTTCACCTCATTCAGTAGGTAGCATGCCAATAAATTTTTCTTTTTGATTAATCTGCCTATTAAGTTATTTCATGATTTTAAGTTTCACAATGGAAGTCGGTTCATTTTTTTGGGAAAAATTTTTTATTGGATCTTACGTCACCCAAGGGAAACAGGATTTATTCATTTTTTCAACAGAACATCCTAAGTCTTCGTTTATTTTCTCCTAAGGTTCAGCTTTCATCTCATTTCAATTGTGGGCTGGGAGCAGCTTGTGTCACCGCCACCCTCAACTCATAGCCGTCAGTTAATACAATATTTCATGACAGGCGTGAACGGATGACGTAATAAGATTTCAAAACGCTGGTCACCGTCGGCGCCGCTTCGGCTGGAAAATTGCATTTTATTGTGACCGCCCGCTGCCCCGCTGTTCAGCCGACGGACGATGTCATGACCGACGTTTCATATTGGATTTTTATATGAAACCACGACTCGAAAGGGTTTCAAACTGTAATTCCAATCATGTCATAACAGCTTTGAATGCTTCACAGTGCGTCAAGTAAGGCTATCGGAAAGTTGCTAAGTTCGTCTTTATATATAGGTATTTATTAATTTAGTAGCTTTTGCCCGCGGCTTCGCCCGCGTGAATTCCCCACGGGAACAGTGCTTTTTCCCGGGATAAAAAGTAGCCTATGTGCTATTCCAGGTCATTATCTACCTCTGTACCAAATTTCATCGAAATCCGTCCAGTAGATTTTGCGTGATTGAGTAACAAACATCCTCACAAACTCACAAACTCACAAACTCACAAATTCACAAACTCACAAACTCACATCCAAACTTTCGCATTTATAATATTACTAGCTTTTGCCCGCGGCTTCGCCCGCGCGAATTTCCCACGGGAACAGTGCTTTTTCCCAGGATAAAAAGTAGCCTATGTGCTATTCCAGGTCATTATCTACCTCTGTACCAAATTTCATCGAAATCCGTCCAGTAGATTTTGCGTGATTGAGTAACAAACATCCTCACAAACTCACAAACTCACAAACTCACAAACTCACAAACTCACAAACTCACAAACTCACAAATTCACAAACTCACAAACTCACATCCAAACTTTCGCATTTATAATATTAGTATGGATTAGTATATTAGTATATTAGTATGGATAAATAAAATGAAATGATCGACTGATGTATTAATTAATTAAAATGCTTGTGTCAATTGTTCGAAAATTTGCATGCCAGTCATGGTGTAACATGTTGTTCTTTTATATTATTATTTTATCCTATCCTATGTACCGTGTTATTGCAAATAAATATTTCTATTTCTACGATCACAGCTAGCTAAGTACATTAAATCATTCACTTAATACCTATCTTACCAATATTATTGACTGAGCGAGCGAAGCAAGTGAGTACCTTTCAACTCGGGAAAAGGCACTGTTCCCATGGGAAATTCACGCAGGCGAAGCCGCGAGCAAAAGCTAGTAGACGATAAACTTATATAATCGATTTTAGAATAAAAAACATTCGTAGGAAAAATTTAGGTCATTAGTTACTTATATAAAACGGGGAGTAACTATAAGTTCTTGTGTCCGCATTTGTACAGGGTAGGTACCTTCGGAACTCTACGTTGCGCGTGGCCCGACACGCACTTGACCAATTTATATTTACTTTATTTTCTATCTTGATCGTGATAATATAAAGCAAACAAAATGTATCCTCCTTCTAAATCCATCTCTGAACGGATGGGATGCCGTAAGAGCATAAATAAAAGCGAAAATATTTTCTTTGAGTGGAGACGTTAGGGATTATGAGAAAACCTCATTCTTGAAACGTGTTAGTGTATAGTTTGGAAATCAAAATATTATTTTAGTTTTCTACCTACTTATACATAAAAGCCTTGTATGTAGTCCGATTCTTTAAATCTGCCATCTATAAATTAATGAAGTTGAATAAACCAAATGATCTTTAAAGATATCGAGTACATGCATTCAATTCTACAGACTTGGAAAACTATTTTGTTAACTAGAAAAATCATTTATGCCAACATCTCTTTATATAGTACAACAACAAACGATATAATTAATGGAAAATTATTCAGCTTGCAGACTGGTCGGGATGGCCGTCTAAACTTACACTTAAAACAAGTTATGCAATACTTAGTCGGCATTCGTTTAGCAGTGACGTCTTGGGAGCGAAGATTACGGCTGCGAGAAACTAAGTTAGTTTTGGTACAGAGGAGATGAACACAGAGCCTACAACGTTTTATTTTTCAGCAGCTAACCTAGGTATCACAAGAACTATTTCTAGTCAAAAAAATAATCAATACTTATGCTCTTCAGGCTACATCTACGTACTATTATATAACAGTTATTTAATTTTTTTGTTCCAAAAAATGAACCGACTTCCATTATAAAACTAGAAATCATGACATAACTTTATAGCAGATTATTAAAAAAGAAAAGTGTATTGGCATGCTACCTACTGAACGAGGTGAAGTCGGTGCCAAGTGCAGGAGTAAGGATATTATGTAGTTGTTTAGTTAGGCATTTTATTTATACTACATGATTCTTATGCTAATTTAGATTAATTAAAGTTTTAATTTGGCACCAACTTCACTTCGGAAATTCGGTAATCAGTCCACAGTAGGCGGAGAAATCGGCGAACATACATAAAAAAAACATACATACGTCGAAACATATAACCTCCTCCTTTTTTGGGAAGTCGGTTGAAAACGATCACGATTGAGAAAAAAACTTTCTTCAAAAACAGAATAAATCAATCATTAAATCAAAAATTATTTATACTACAGGCCTTCAAAGAAGGCTCTTTTTTACGTCGAAAACTAATTATTTAATCATAATATATTATGTCGCAAAGCTACAAACTACTAGCATTTCGGAACGACCACTAGAATAATGACTTATTATATTTTGTTTCTGTTGATGACGAAAAAGCCTGAGCTTTATCGTCATTTTTCTTGAAGAAAACGTAACTTAATCCCCGCCTATTCCTCTGTACCATCAGAAACGTTGTAACTACCAACATGTAGTTTACATTATCCAAGGCAAATATAGGGAAGGAGCGGGTCGTGGCCGCGCAACTGTTTAACTATTTAGCGTATTGAGTGGGAGTTCGCTCGGCGAGGCCTTGGGCAAACGACAAACTGGGTATCGGTAAATTAATTTCATTATTAATTTACACACACAATTTCCCGCGGGAGAAAACAGAAATTAACAGTAACGAACTTTGTTACTCAATCACGAAAAATCTATTGATATTCATATTAAATTTGGTAAAATGTACCAAATAAAATATATGTAGCCAATAAACTCTAGCGAGTTGGAGCAGGTGTCAGATTTCAAAACATCTAGCACGACAACTACTGCCATCTAGCGACAGCAATCGATATTCTCCATTCGGAAGCAGTGATCAATGAAAATTTCCGCATTTGAGTTAGATTGACTTTCAAATATAATAAATAAATAGTAAAAAAACTTTTTAAAAAAGCTCTAAAAAGGCCCTTTCATTTGATATCCATATTGTAGAAATGCATTACAAATAACTATTCCTCTATCTTGGATGGTCCGCCATATTGGATTTAGAATGACGTCACATACCATATCATGCATTGTCATCCAAACTAAACGTGTGTACTTCAGCTCAATTGATTGAAGATATCTACTTCAAAATTGAGTTCTAAGATTCCACCGTGATTCCACCCGAACGAACATACTTACATACATGCTTTTAAAAAGACTGTTGGGCCTAGGATTCGAACCTACGCTCTGTCAGATGTTAATCTAGCCCCTAACCGACTTAGACCATGTGAAGAGCCAGCATAAAAGCTTTTTGATTGATGGATACCGAGCAAGAAAAAGAGTGTGGAGGAAGTGAACAAGTTACGTACGACTGATAATAAAGATTTCTGCAATTTAAAGAAATTTAGCGCCGACCCCATGTAAAATTGAGAAGGGCAATGCAACCAGGCAGGCAAGCATTTATAGGAAGATTGTTATGGCATGTTGCAGCCGGGGGACGTCTGGTTCAGTCGCCCGCCTGCACCACACTGCCTGAGCTGACTGCACTCCGCCGCCGCCGCCGCGGCACTGCAAGCGGCGACCACGACGCCGGGCTAGCGGGCCAATCAATGTTATTTTTAAATGTGATTTCGATTTTTTTTAATGAAATGATATGGCTTTAATTGGCCATTCACCGGTCGAAAATTATTTATAAATAATCATACCGAGTACTTAGAACAAAAATTATCTAAAATCCGTAATTCGTTAAATAAAAGTTCAATAAATATTTGACTGACTTATAGATTAACTAATAGTATAAAAGCAAAACCGTGATTTTTTTTTTTCTTCAAGAAGAAAGAAAGCTTAGCGTTATACCTCGCTCGCGCTAATTCGTAGCAATGCTACGACGAGTCGTAGAACTCGTAGCGCGGAAGTTAAGAAGCCGATTAGTAAGCATTGAGTTTACTTTTTATTATTTTTATTTCAATAATGAGTAACCATTAATAACGATACATCAAAACCTAGTGACGTCATCACAATACAATAAATAAATATATACGAACAAATTACACAATCTTAATGACTTCGATTTTCATAAAGTTTACAATGGATTCCATGGGTAGTAAGAACAAGATAATACAATCTTTTCACATGTATTATAGTTACCTAACATTATTAGTTTAATTCAAATGTGATTAGGTAATTTATTCAATTTTTAATGTGAAATTGTGTCGTGATTAAAATATTTGTGAATTGAGATTGGCTTTTATATTTTATAATATTAGTATTATTTAGCATGATGCAGCCGAGGGACGTCAGACCAACTCCCCCGCCTGCAACACACTAAATGCACTCCGAGAAATATTACAAGTGCCCGCGACGACGCAAGGGAATCAATATCCGCGATGTTTACAATATTTCGTGGTCTACACTATTTATAAAATACACTGTGGCAACGACAGACAGGGCGATTAGTCATTTAGATATAGACACATAATCACCTCCTTATCCCTTACGAGATAGACAGAGCCAAGAGCCGTGAGACTTGAAAGGTAAGTTTAGTGGATAACGTGCTTTTGGATAACGGGTTTGTGGAATGTAGAACCAGAGAAAGTGACAAGACAAAGTCCATCGCGTATGCGAAGGAATTTCCTTGATTGATTTTTACAATCTGCGCAGGAAGAGAAGCCATTATCAGAAGTCGGAAACAATTTCAAAATAGTGTAAAAGAATAATCATAATTTACTTAAAGTGTTCTATAAATCGGCTGGCATGGTAGTGAGTAGTGATATATGGTAATTTTACTATCTCATTATGACTAATAGAAATTATAATTTTTGTTATAAGTATATCCAAAGTTGAATTAGGGCTTGAACGTCCATTTTCCCCGAAAGTATTATTCTATTATTTACTTTGGATATACATATATAGTACTTACTGAAAAAGGGAAAACAATATGTATGCTGCACACTACTACGCTGCGTAGCAGGGCTACAAGGTCGCAGCCCTAGCATCGTAGCAGGCCAGCCGACAAGTCATGGGGCATACCACCAAAAAACCAGTTATTATCTGATAGCATATATTCATATGTTTTTAAATAAGTGAATTTTTTTTTTCAATACTTGCTTTTACCATATTATTTGGTTTTACTAAAATGAGCAACCATCTGCTGTGACAAATTAAATTACTCATCGCTCTCTCGTCAGCGGGCGGCGCCAATCCTGTGACGTCAGCACGACAAAAGCTTTAATGACTTCGGTTTTGATGGATTTTAATTATTTAAAAAGCAAAGTGGTTTGTAATTTGCGGCTGGAGTGCGGGAACACTTTAGTACAATTAAGTTCAAGTATCACAAACTACTCTATAACGTTTCTGAGTAATTACTTTCGAGTTAAGGTGTAGTTTAAATCCACACTGATTTAACTGTACTACTTATTTACTTTTTACTTATTTATTGTTTTATTTTACTGTACTATTAAAATTTAATCTATACTAAAATAATGATGCTGAAGAGTTTGTATATATCTGTATATAAAAGCCACATGTATGTGGAAGACTATAAAGCTGTCCGAATCCCGAAATAGCATCAAAACAACTGAACGGATTTTGATGCGGTTTTCCCCAATATACAAGATAGGTGAGGATGGATTTGGTGTATAAATTACGCGGACAAAGCCGCGGGCAGAGCTAGGTAAATTTATAATATGTTTTGAAAAGAGCTGTGATGTATTTCAAACGGCGGTATAGGTTTTCGTTTTTTGTGGCTGAAACATAAATGCTAGATACCTATATTCTATCGCGGACTTTTTGTAGACCTATTAAAAATCACAAATACCTACACATTATTTTGTTATATCTCAAAGGGATTACAAAGCGTTTTCGATGAAAGCAGCCGGCAGCTAAATTTTTTCCTACTTCCTCAACAATTATCGTTATTTCAAACTAATATACACAAAACCTAAACAAATTATACACCAAAATTTTTCTCATGAATCATAAACCGCATGAACCATTCAGTGGTTTTTGATTTTATCGCAAACAGATAGACACACGCCGCAGGGGACTTTATTTTGGTAATCATCATACTTAGTTGGCATTAAAATATCTTGACTTTAGAAATGACAGTAATATCACTCTGTCAGTGACTGTGATAAATACATGTCATTTACATGTATTTACATAGAGCTAGCAAAAAAATTTTTAAAGAATGATTTTTTTTTCTATGTCTATGTGTATTTATCACTCTGCTATGCTTTTCCCTTATTTCCCTCAGAAGCAAAGTCCCGGTACCTACCTATACAGTTTGCTACTATCTATGTATATAGATATCAGCAAAGTTAAACGCAAACCAAAAAAACACAAACGTCTGCTGTATGATCATATTGGTTCCACTAGTTAAACTTTTTCAGCATAATACCTAAGTATTTTTTTTTTTGTTAAAAAAAAGCAAATCTTTAAAAAAAAGTAGATTTTTATATTTCTACATTCCTTTTTGATGATTACTGTAACAATATGTTGTTTTTCTTATTAATTATTGTAACTCTTTTTAGCGTGTTATTCGTAGTGTTCAACTTTCGTTTTATATTCTGCTTTTATCTGTGGTGGCTCCTTTGCTAACTAAGTACCTATTCCATTTATACTAAAATTGTACCTGTTGGTCTTCCTATAAAATAAAATAAATAAAGTTGACTTTTCATTTTAAAACAATGTGTCTAGGCGCTATTTATTAGTGTCTACCTACAGACGGCATGAAACCGAGAAGGTATGGGCTATTCGTGCTAGATAGGTTCGTGCCATCACGTAGCCGTCCGTCGTCTCTGGCGTGATAACTTCCACTCCTCACGCTACCGAACATCGACGGTACTCCTAAATTCGCTACACATTACTCGCTAGTTACGCTCAGATGCTTAATTCCCATTGAAGACCGTGCAATGGTTAGTGTGGAAGTTGGAACAGTCGTCGGTCGGCAGTTATTGTGGTGAAGACGCCGTGGTCGAGGCGCAGGGAGTTATTTGTCTAGATCGCGAGGAATGCCAGGCTGGTGTTCGCATTTAACCACTACTGCCATCAATTTGACCCACCGCACGTAGGTGCAAATAAGATTTCATGCGGATAACATTCATTGTTACGTAGGCAGTATGGTAGGTATTAGACGTAGACTACACTAATTTTTACTAGGTACCACCTACTTATATAGATAACACGATAACATCACTAAATAAACATATTACATTATAAAAAGTAATTTCTCACAAATTACATGATTATGGAAAGTTAGGTTAGGTACCTACTTTCAAATCGTTAATTTTAAATCTTTGAGCAACAAGGACTTCCGCGCGAAGTAGTCCATGTTGCTCTATTTTTCAAATATATATAAAAATTAGTTCAAAAACTAAAACCCAACTACTGCACCCTAAAAAGCACGAAACAAGGAAAGCCGTGGTCGTATGTTATTGTTTTAGGTATTATTAGGATAGAAAATAGCGATACTGTTTCGTGATCAAGTAAAGGGCAGGTCATATTTTTTTACAAAAAAGAATCTTATTACTACTTATTAAACAAGCAAAACCGCAAGCAAAAGCTAATGATATATATATTTTTGAAAAATATAGATATACTAGCTGCTGTGAGTTTCCTTAGATGAAAAATCTTTTTGTGTTCCAAACTGTAGTAACCTAAACTCCAGTACTCAAAATTTCAGCTATTTGGTTATCCCGTATCCCGCGGGAATATATTACTTAGGTACATACTCGTAGTATAGTCGCGGTGTTAAAATGAATCAAAAGTGATATTTCATTCAATAAACGATCTTCGTCTGCTCGTTATCGACAATTTCCCGTGTACCACCACTCCCACCCCGAGTCCCTCTTTATCCTATCCCGTGTCCTGTCTATTTATACGTCATGCGTCAGTAGAAAATGCTCATCAGGTTGAACGACTTTTGCTAAGGCCCCATTTCCATTTTTTATAGAGTAGCTGGTCTCTTGGAGTTCATCAGATGTTCCATAAACTTAAATTTTTATACGACAGCAGAAAATGCTCATCAGGTTAAACGACTTTTGCTAAGGCGCCATTTCCATATATGTAATAGTGTAGCTGGTCCCTTGGAATTCTTCATCAGATGATCCTGATCTTCGATTTTTATACGTCAACAGAAAATGCTCGTCAGATTGATAAACTTTTGCAAAGGTACCATTTCCATATTTCTTATAGTTTAGCTGTTCTTTTAAGGTTCTTCATCAGGTGATCCAGTTTTCAAAATCAATTATAGCCTATATGTTGCCCAGGCTTAATAGCTATACAACAAAAAAAGTTTCATTCAAATCCGTCCAGTAGTTAATGCGTGAAACGCGTACATACATACAGACGGACGGACAGACAGATAGACAAAAAATTACAAAAAAATGTTTTTATTTTATTTATTTACTAGCTGCTGCCCGCGGCTTCGCCCGCGTGAGTTTCCTTAGATGAAAAATCTTTTTGTGTTCCAAACTGTAGTAACCTAAACTCCAGTACTCAAAATTTCAGCTATTTGGTTATCCCGTGTCCCGCGGGAATATATTAGGTACTCGTAGTACAGTCGCGGTGTTAAAATGAATCAAAAGTGATATTTCATTCAATAAACGATCTTCGTCTGCTCGTTATCTACAATTTCCCGTGTACCACCACTACCACCCAGAGTCCCTCTTTATCCTATCCCGTGTCCTGTCTATTTATACGTCAGTAGAAAATGCTCATCAGGTTGAACGACTTTTGCTAAGGGCCCATTTCCATGTTTTATAGAGTAGCTGGTCTCTTGGAGTTCTTCATCAGATGTTGCATAAACTTAATTTTTTATACTTCAGCAGAAAATGCTCATCAGGTTAAACGACTTTTGCTAAGGCGCCATTTCCATATACATATGTAAAAGTGTAGCTGGTCCCTTGGAATTCTTCATCAGATGATCCTGATCTTCGATTTCTATACGTCAACAGAAAATGCTCGTCAGATTGATAAACTTTTCCAAAGGTACCATTTCCATATTTCTTAAAGTTTAGCTGTTCTGTTATAAGGTTCTTCATCAGGTGTTCCAGTTTTCAAAATCACTTATAGCCTATATGTTGCCCAGGCTTAATAGCTATACAACAAAAAAAGTTCTATCAAATCCGTCCAGCAGATATTGCGTGAAACGCGTACATACATATATATACAGATGGACAGACAGACAGACAAAAAATTCCAAAAAATGTTTTTGCTTTCTGTTATTCTTTTTAAGTGTCCCTCTATCCATTTCAGTCAAAAATACTAAATGTACTGTACAGACAAAATATCTTTACTGTTTTATTATTATCCCACGACCCCTAAGCGCGAAGTAGAAATCACCAAAATTGCGCAGCGCCATCTATTGAAAATATTGAGAAATAATTTCAGCTTACATTTCTCATTTTATCAACGCCATCTATTGGATATTATTTTGCTTGGCACAATCAGTAGATGACCGGAAATAAATTTACAAATGAATTTATTCGTTTCTTTTCAAAATTAAAAAAAAAGTAAGAAATTAATTCTAGAAAACATATCAAAAACGAAAACAGAAAATTATTGTTAGTGGCAGGATTCGATCCAGCTACTTCCAGCTACTTTTTTGAAATATTTCTTTACTAAAATATTTAAAAAAATATAGAATTCAAAAATAAAAATAAAAAAAGTATATAAAAAAAATATTGAAATATATAAAAAATAAAATAAGATATATTATAAAATATATATAAATATAAAAAACTAATAAAAAACGCAAAAAAATTGGAAAAAAAAGTCACATCTGGCTGGATTCGAACCCTGTACTTAAAAAAATAATCCGCGGCCTCTACCAATAGGCCAACATGCATTGCTTGTGACTGGCGAAATTTCAAATGGGATTTGTCTAAAGGTACGCGGTATTCACCCCTTTTTTGGACTGTAGGGCTGAAATTGTGAACAACCCTTTCTTACGTGGGCAGTATATTGTATAATGAAGACACTAACCAAATTTCACGTTTATAGCTTTTATAGTTTCGGTTTTGTGATGATAAATTAGTTTAGTTCCCCTTTTTTACCCCTTTAGAGGTTGAATTTCAAAAAACGCTGAAACACGCCATTGGTTATTTTTGTTGAGAAGCATTCTTGCCAAGTTTCAAGTAAATCAGTGAAGATTTTAATTTTTTTTCATACAAACTTTGCCCTCAATTTTAACCCCCTTAGGGGTCTAATTTTGAAAAATCCTTTCTTATCTGAGCACTACGTATTAACATAAAACTTCGGTCCAAATTTCAAGTTTATAGCTTTTACGGTTTAGGCTGGGCGTTGATTTACCAATCACCCTTGTTTTTTTAAATATATAGATAAAAATATATAAAAATAAAGATTAGGTACATAATTACTATTATTTTTATTTTTTATTTTACACATGGTCCGGCGGCACTGCCATGCCTCCGGCAATGCCTAGTCATCGGCACAGAATTAATATAAAGTACTACGTACCATCGGCTTTGTATCAAGTGCAAGTGTGGATATGGATGGTCTTGCGGCCTTCCCCATCATAAGCGCCTGCCCAGCAGTGGGTCAATAGAGGTTATGAAAATATTATAACTTTTTTACTTAGATCATGTATTTTAATATTAATGATCTTAGCTTTTTTATTTCATTTCGAATAGTTCCTTGATCAAGCGGCTGCGAGAAAGATATATAATCTATACATATAATAAAACAGTAAAAATATTTTGTCTGTACATTTAGTATTTTTGACTGAAATGGATAGAGGGACACTTAAAAAGAATAATAGAAAGCAAAAAACATTTTTTGGAATTTCTTGTCTGTCTGTTTGTCTGTCTGTCTGTCTACCTGTCCGTATGTATGTACGCGTTTCACGCAAAAACTACTGGACGGATTTGAATGAAACTTTTTTGTTGTATAGCTATTAAGCCTGGGCAACATATAGGCTATAATTGATTTTGAAAACTGTAACACCTGATGAAGAACCTTAACAGAACAGCTAAAATATAAGAAATATGGAAATGGTGCCTTAACAAAAGTCGTTCAACCTGATGAGCATTTTCTGATGACGTATAAAAATTGAAGATCTGGAACATCTGATGAAGAATTGCAAGAGACCAGCTACACTATAACATATATGGAAATGGCGCCTTATTAAAAGTCGTTCAACCTGATGAGCATTTAGCAGCTAGTGAGCAATAATAGTGTTTTTTTCTCTTTGTTGTTATGTATGTACTAGTATCTACCTTGCCTCCTCATTAAAACGAGGGAATCAACAAAAAAAAAAGCAATAGTATCGACTGGTACTTTGTAGGTACTACCATGGAAGTAATAAGTACAAAGTACTTACTACTTCCATGGGTACTACCAATCGAAAGTGTCGCGTTTCGTTATTATTAAATTGTGTCACGCACGACACAAAGTTATAGATAACTATGAAGCCAAACCTATTTATGGCTATCTCTGTCTTTGATTAAATATATTATAATAATAATATTTTTTATTTGAGGTAAAAACCCATAAATTTGTACATTGTGTATACGCAAAATGTAAAAATTAAATTAAGTAAATAAAATATTAAAATAAGTTGTATTTTCTGAGTTCTAAGTGAAATTTTAGAAAGGTATGACAAACCAGTGGAGGTCGACCTCTTTAAACACCTACCTATTGCTTAGAAAGAGATCAAAGAGTATATAATCACTACGTGAAAGAGATGGCCAGGTTTGGCTTTAAATTGGTAGGATTGATGCAACAACATTAATTAACATTATTGCAATGCGTAAATATCAAAAATCCAAGGGCAAAAGAAAGGCAAAAATGTAAAAGTGCTGCAACTGCAATACAAGTGTTACCAACAGGAACCGAACAAGAAAAAAAAATCAGCCATCATAAACTTGACATGACATGACAAAGACAACTGGTACTTTTGACTTTGACAATTTGACATTGACTTGGCTTACCTGTCCAAATGGCACAGATTTCTTGAAATATCAAATAACACGTATATTTATTTAGTTGTTTAAATAAAATTCTTCATAAATAAGCAATATCTTTTTATATTATTGTCCAAAAAAGATTAATGTGTGTATATTACAATGGGTGGTAAAAATAAACAAAGTCATAGGACCAAAAACAATGTCCGGGTAAGTGTAATCATATGTTTTTAATTAGATTTCGAATTTTAGCCTTATCTTTGCAAATTCAACTGGCAGCTTAACGTAGTGATCTTTGGGCAGCTTTTTAGCATCGTAAAGAGTTAAATTAGTGTTTATTTTGCGCAGCCATCAAGCAGTGGTCGAAGTGCTGAGCTTCTGAGCAGTGCTGGCAAGTTGGACTCCACGATGACGACTGTTGGTGGTAAACTGATGCCTGCATTCTTCCCTACGTTGGCCGCCGTCACACTGGACGCTGGCCTTGACCCAGAACTGGCGATGTGTATTAAGAAACTCAATAAGAAAGATCCCATTACTAAAACTAAGGTTTGTTTTGTTCAGAAACAGTACTATCAATAACCAATACATAAATTTTGATATTAGAGGTACCATGAGTAAAACTTGTTTACATAAATGACCTTCCATGTCTTGCCCAACAATTGTTTGAAGTAGTTTTATTTGCGGACGACACATCATTAATATTTAAAGTCAACAGAAATAGTCAAAATTATGATGATGTAAGTAATATTATAACACCTGTGCTTGACTGGTTTACAACCAACAACCTGGCTTTAAACACGGACAAGACCAAGTGTATAAAGTTTTCTCTCTCAAACGTACCTCATAATGATATACCTTTAATAGTTAATGACAAAGTATTAGAGTGGGTACACAGTGCCAAATTCTTAGGCATTACTGTTGACTGTAAGTTAAAGTGGAATAAACACTTGCAGCAGTGAGAAGGATAAGACAGTGCATGAACACTGAAACAGCTAGACTCGTGTATTTCAGATACTTTCATAGCATAATGTCATACGGATTATTGATATGGGGAAATGCAGCCGAGATAGGGAAAATTTTTGTATTACAGAAAAGAGCAATTCTGTTTATGTATGGGCTAAAACGACGCAATTCTCTACGAGAGCTCTTTAAATCAATAAAAATTCTTACTGTTGCATCTCAATACATCTTCAATGTACTTATTTTTGTAAAATCCAGTCTTAAAAAAAAAATTGCGATGTACATAGTATCTCTCTCTCTCAGCCGAAAGACGTCCACTGCTTGACAAAGGCCTCCCCCAAGGATTTCCATAACGACTGGTCCTGCGCTGCCCGCATACATAGTATAAACACCCGCAATAAGAATAAACTTTATATGCCCAGCTTCAGGCTTAAAAAAGTTTGGCGGTCTTTCGTGGGTCAAAATGTAAAAATGTTCAACAAGCTCCCTGATGAGGCTATTAATTAACCTATGCAAAAATTTAAAACTTTTCTTAAAAATACTATTACACAATAATTTTGAATGATAAAAAAGCTTCTCTCCCTACAACTTCCCCACTCCACACTTGATTACAATTCTTTTGTTATTGTGAAAAAATAACCTTTCCTTTTTTTATTTTAATTACACTGACATTTAATTGTTAAACATGTATGTATTGTGATCTTCAAGTGACTGAAAGTATTTATTTTTCTTATATAGTCTTGGGGATCGAGTAAGTCATGCTCACTAAAATGTTCAAACTGGTGACGGCGTCGTGGGCCGGGTCGTGAGGTTCCCTCTATTATGGTTGAGCTTTGTGATGGCTGACCTCACGTCTTGCCAGGGGTCTTGCCTCGAGTGTTGCCAGGGGGAACTGGTCTGCTCGATTCTGATTCGAATTTTATTTTTATTTTTTGTTCTTAACCATTTCATTGTGGTTTGGTTACTCGATCACAAACATAACATGTTTTGTTATGTTATATATTTTTTTTCTTATATTTTATTTTTAACTATATACAATCTAGTGTATGTATAAAGTTAATAAATAGCCCCTCTGGCATGTTAGGCGACCAAGACTGTTTCATGAGTTTCTTTCAGCATTTCTTCTCAGCAGTGGTCGTTTCGATATGCTAGTAGTATGTAGCTTTGAGACATAATATATTATATTTAATAATTAGTTTTCGACGTGAAAAAGAGCCTTCTTTGAAGGCAAAGTTTCAATAAAAAATTTTGACTTTGCCTTTGCCTTGAACAAATATATAATAATAATAATTCCTAAAGATATAACAGATCCTACAAACCCAGCAAAATATCGTCCAATAACATGTTTACAGACCCTATATAAAATAATTACATCATGTATTAATGAAAATATTTACACACACATCAAAAATAACAATATTCTAGCTGAAGAGCAAAAAGGTTGCTGTAGAGGGAGTCGAGGTTGCAAAGAACAACTCATTGTGAATGCAGTTGTGTCCAAACAAGCCTTGACAAGAAAACGAAATATTTACTCTATGTATATTGACTATAAAAAAGCATATGATACAGTACCTCATTCCTGGTTAGTTTATATTCTTGAACATTACAAAATCCATTCCACCCTTGTACAGTTTTTGAAATCCGTAATGCAACACTGGAACACCAAACTAATTCTTTCCAATAGTAATACAAACATTGAGACCGAAACTATCAATATACGCAGAGGAATATTTCAAGGTGATGCACTTAGCCCACTTTGGTTTTGTTTGGCCTTAAACCCCTTCTCCAAACTTCTGAAAGATAGTGGCAAAGGCTTTGAGATAAGATCCAGTAACAATAATCATATGTTGTCCCATTTAATGTACATGGACGATATCAAGTTATTTGCCAGTTCACTAGAAGACATACATACTTTAGCACACATAACAGAAATTTTTTCAGCTGACATCCAAATGGAATTTGGCATTGATAAATGCAAAATTCAGTCAGTCCATAGAGGCAAAGTAGAAAATAACGTATACATACTATACAATGATGAACAAATAGACCCAGTAGATCAAACGGTGGGATACAAATATCTTGGATACCAGCAGACTCAACAAATCCACCAAAAAGAAACCAAAGCAAAGTTAACAGATGACTTTAAATCCAGACTTCATAAAATTCTCAACACTTATTTAAATGCACGAAATACAATAAAAGCAATAAACACATTTGCCATCCCCATACTTACATATTCCTTTGGGATCATTAACTGGTCGCAAAGTGATTTAAAAAACTTACAGCGAAATATTAACACTTTGATGACTAAATATAGGAAACACCACCCAAGATCTTGTATCCAACGGTTGACCTTACCGAAAAAAGAAGGTGGGAGAGGTATAGTTGACATACAAAATCTACATAATAAGCAAATAACAGTTCTACGTTCATTCTTTTTTCACCATTCACAAAGTTCACCATTACTTACGTCTATTATACAGGCAGACAATAAATATACACCCCTTAATTTGAAAGATTTACATCAACAGAAGAAAGAAATACTAACTACAATGCAACAGAAGATAGATACCTGGACCCAAAAGTCTCTGCATGGCCGACATCGACTCGACTTGATGAATCCAAATGTTGACAAGGTTGCGTCAAACGCCTGGCTCAAGAGAGGAGAGTTATTTCCAGAGACCGAAGGGTTCATGCTGGCCATACAAGATCAAATAATAGATACAAAATTACAGAAAGCACATTATTCGAGATACTCAAAATGATAATTGTCGCCATTGCCATAGTAGTTCAGAGACCATTCAACATATAACAGGTGCCTGCAGATCAATAACACAAACAGATTATAAACACCGTCATGACCAGGTAGCCTCCATAATACACCAATATCTTGCCAGCAAATATAATCTCATAACAGAAAAAACCCCATATTATAAATATTCTCCACAAACCGTATTGGATTCCCTGACTACAAACTTTACTGGGATAGAACTATAATAACAGATAAGACCATTCACCATAACAGACCAGATATAACACTGCACGATAAACAAAATAAAACAGTTTACCTGATTGATATTGCCGTCCCAAACACCCACAACCTAGGTTCCACATATACAGATAAGTTGACAAAATATACCGATTTAGCCATAGAGATTAAAACACAATGGCGTGCAGAAGTCGTAAAAACCGTCCCCATAGTAATATCCTCCACAGGTGTTATACCTAGAACCTTACACACAAGCCTTAATATATTACAAGTACATCCACTCACTTACATTCTAATGCAAAAAGCAGTCGTATTAAATACGTGTCGTATAGTTCGCAAATTTCTATCATCTGACTCTTAATTTCCTTCTTAATTTGCTTACGTTTGGCCACAAGCCCGCGTATGCAACAACTCCCCTCAAAATGAGAGAAATATGAGAAAAACTGTATAATAATAATAATGTAACTTCGTGTATGTCACATTTAAATTTATACTTGCTAAATAATTTCTTGATCAGGCTCTACAAGAACTAACAGAGTTGGTTAACAAGAGTAGTGTTGACGATGTGGCAGCCGCGTTGCCGGGTTGGAGCCACTTCTATAAAACTCTGTCTGTCGATTCTGACTGCAAGGTTCGGGAGTGTACACAGGTGAGCAACATTTAATTTCTGTAACAAGTTTATTTTCAGCACAATTTTATAATGGTTCAATTAAAAATCTTAGTTCCTGTTAACATGTACACTGTTTATAATTATGTGTCATGTACAAAAAAAATATAGTGATAAATTTAATCAAATACAGCACTAGTGTTGTAATTTTCAAAACATGACAGTCAATATATTAAGCCTTACAGTAAATAATGCAAAACTAACAATAATGTTGTCTCTTGTTTTGCTGTAGACATGCCACGGCGCCATAGTGCGCGTGTGCGGGCGCCGCGTGGCGCCGCATCTCAAGCAGCTGCTGCCGTGCTGGCTGCAGGCGCAGTACGACGACCACGCTCCGGCGCAGACGCAAGCACAGCTCTCGCTCAAGGTGACATTGCATACAGACAGGTGCAACTTGGTAAATTTAGCGAAGACAATGCAGAAGGCTGACGAAACTGTAGTGTATCTACTAGCCAAACTATCCACTACTTTTATAACATATTTACATGTTTATAGTAATGGGATATAAGTAATTAAAATTGATATCACTGGTGTAGTAGGTTTCTTAGACTTTGGTGACCACTTTTCCCATTTTGAACCATTGAATTGTCATTTTTTTACAGAACACATTCCCAGATGCAAAATTACCAGAAGTAATAGCATTCTGTAAGACTGAAATCTTTGACTTTCTTGAGGACAACCTGACTGGGAAATCAGCACTCGCAGCCGCTACTACAGAGGAGGAAGGTATTGTAATATTCTACCATCGATATTTAATTTAACATAAATTAAATAAATTAACGGAACACAAATTTGTATCCAGTATGATTTTTTTTTTATTATTTTGCCCACAAAACTGATGTGACCCCATAACAAAAACACTTAAAAATAAATGTGTAAAATGTCAAATCTTCTTGATGTGAACATAACATGCACACAAAAATATACACTCCTGCACTCTAAAATTACAAAAATTTTGAAAAAAATATTTTTATCTGTTTCCAAAAGTCTTAACATTATGTGAGCAAAGATCTTTTTCACTTCTCATGCTCTTAAAGTGCTTATTTATGCAGGATAAAGGCTGCACAAAATCGAATTTTGTGCACAAGGGCATTAAAGTATCTACTCATAAATGTATCTATATTAAGGCAAAGAAAATGAGCCATACAACCAAATACAATAAGAAGTTCATAGATAGAATTTGTTGTAAAACAACTATTAACTATTATTTACTTTAATTTATTTGCCTTATGTGTTTTTTAAGACATAAATAGCTTAAGAAAATTATTATTACAAAATAAATTTAATAGGTAGTAGTCTGTCCCAAGCCTAATATCAATGTCTTAAGGTTAAAAAAAGTAAAGCGGTGGGAAAACAGCTCTTGTTTTTTCGTGCTTTTACTGTTTTATTTCCTCGCAATCGAAGTGAAAAGCAGAGTTTATAACGCGTTCACAAAACGATTTTTATGCTAAAAGTCTCGGATAAAAATGGTTCGTTTTGTGCACTTGTTGTCAAATCTACTATTTATTGAATTGGCTGATGCACTAAATACTGACATATTTAGTGCATCATCAACTGGGCCAATCATTATGGGAATGGGCAACTTAGCACACTTGTAAAATTATGTACAATAGCAGGCGGGCTGCCGCGCGCCGCCGCGCTGCACGGGCTGGCGTGGAGCTGCCGGCACGCACCGCCCGCGCTCGACGACTGGCTGCTGGCCCGCGTGGGCCGGCTGCTGGCCAGCGATGCCTTCTGGCGGCTGGCCGCGCATAGGGAGAGTGCTGTGAGGTGAGTATCATAATGTACA
The DNA here is from genome assembly GCA_018467065.1 of Ephestia elutella. NCBI lineage: Eukaryota > Metazoa > Arthropoda > Insecta > Lepidoptera > Pyralidae > Ephestia > Ephestia elutella. Next base: position 22,392 of record JAEMBS010000423.1, read on the forward strand.
CTACCGCCGCGCTGCACGGGCTGGCGTGGAGCTGCCGGCACTGGCTGCTGGCCCGCGTGGGCCGGCTGCTGGCCAGCGATGCCTTCTGGCGGCTGGCCGCGCATAGGGAGAGTGCTGTGAGGTGAGTATCATAATGTACACTACCGCCGCGCTGCACGGGCTGGCGTGGAGCTGCCGGCACTGGCTGCTGGCCCGCGTGGGCCGGCTGCTGGCCAGCGATGCCTTCTGGCGGCTGGCCGCGCATAGGGAGAGTGCTGTGAGGTGAGTATCATAATGTACACTACCGCCGCGCTGCACGGGCTGGCGTGGAGCTGCCGGCACTGGCTGCTGGCCCGCGTGGGCCGGCTGCTGGCCAGCGATGCCTTCTGGCGGCTGGCCGCGCATAGGGAGAGTGCTGTGAGGTGAGTATCATAATGTACACTACCGCCGCGCTGCACGGGCTGGTGTGGAGCTGCCGGCACTGGCTGCTGGCCCGCGTGGGCCGGCTTCTGGCCAGCGATGCCTTCTGGCGGCTGGCCGCGCATAGGGAGAGTGCTTTGAGGTGAGTATCATAATGTACACTACCGCCGCGCTGCACGGGCTGGCGTGGAGCTGCCGGCACTGGCTGCTGGCCCGCGTGGGCCGGCTGCTGGCCAGCGATGCCTTCTGGCGGCTGGCCGCGCATAGGGAGAGTGCTGTGAGGTGAGTATCATAATGTTATTACCCACTATAGGACAGGCGTGTAAAACACCGCCTGCCACCGGTGGACAAACGCACAGCCAGCTCAGTGGTGCGTTATGTAGGAGACTCCGGAGTGGGTCGATGGGTTCTTGTCGCTCTGTGGAATGTTACATTTGAAGAAAGGGACCAGATGTATGTTGTGTTTCAATTCTAAACAAGGGCGCCATCAACTAGTAGTTGAAATCAATTAAACAAGTTAATTGCTTATATATCAAGTTAAATATATTAAAAAAGAAAATGTACATATTTGGTAAACTCACTTTTTAGTAGTTAAATATTCTTATTCCTTAATGCTAATTCTTTCTATAGGAATTGTACGCAGAGAATCCGGACAAACGAAGTGGCGGGAAGAATTCTGTACCGGAACTTTACCGGGAAAAAACCCACCGGTAAAAATAAGTACCGGGAAAAAATCTCCACGCGGCACCACGCTTGTCCGACTAGAATCTAACTTAAGCTATACGCAGACTGCTACCACCGTAGCTTATATAGGGAGCTACGGGGCCCTATATACTAACCTAATTTAATAACTACAATTCAAACCACTTACCAAACTGAATCTTCTTAATCTTCGGATCCAACTTCGAGTGTCTTCGGAAGAGGAGGGGGTTGTTCCCTAAATCACCCAACCTACCCCATGAGATCTCAATCCCCAGAAAAAATACCTGATCCGTCTAGCAGTTCCACTCGGCAACAGATTTCGGCGTCCCCAGGCAGCCACGTTTCGCATCTCACAAGAAACAGTCAAAGTAAAAGGTTTCACAAACACAAACGTTCAATAGTTATTTAACAAACAGGAAATTCACAAATATAACTCAAACTAATTAACAATCAAAGGACGCGGGACCTCTCGCGTATTAAAAATCAAACCGATATCGCACAGGACAATAGGCGACCGTCCGCGACGCCATTTTACACGAGCAATGTGAGAACCCCGAACGCCTGGCGGCGACAATAGGAAACGCCTGCGTTTAGTTTCACCCATTATATTACAAACATCCCCCCGTCCCGGTCTGAGAAGCAGACCGCTAGCTTACTCTACGGGAAGGCGGGCGAGAGAGGTCACACCTCTCCTTAAAATCGAACCGTCGACCAACACCTCAGCCACACGCGGAGTGCCATCTCCGCCAAGAATCAAACGTAATATGCGAGCTCGTCGCCAAAGCAATGAGGGCAAATTTGCCTCTTTTAACAATACCAAATCACCCTCCCTGGGAGGCTCAGTCCTGTCTGTCCACTTCACTCTTTGCTGCAGCAAATGCAAATATTCAAGCGACCAGCGACGCCAAAAGTCCTGGCTCATTTGCTGCAACATTTGAAAACGCGACAACCGATATACGCGTTCGTCCTTCCACGGGTATTCGGGCAGGGCATTCAAAGGCCCTCCCACCAAAAAATGACCAGGGGTGAGAGCTTCCAAGTCATTTGGATCTGGAGATAGCGGACAGAGAGGACGAGAGTTGAGGACCGCCTCAACTTTACAAAACACCGTGGCCAGCTCTTCAAAAGTTAGAGCCGTTTCTCCGATAATGCGGCGGAGGTGGGTCTTTGCGGATTTCACAGCCGCTTCAAAAATCCCTCCCCAATGGGGGCAACTTGGGGGACTAAACTTCCAGGTTATTCCCCTTTGGGCAGCAATTTGACTTAAACTAGTACAATTTTTATCAATAAACACAGAAACATCCTTAAGATAATTTACAGTTCCCTTATAGTTTGTGCCATTATCAGACCTAATAAGGGAAGGTAGACCTCGACGCGAAACAAAGCGATCCAACGCGGCGATGAAGGCCTCCGTAGTCAGAGCCGATACCACCTCCAAATGGACAGCCTTGGTGGCCAAACAAACAAATACACACAAATAGCCCTTCACAATACGGGCATTACGAAAG
>JAEMBS010000424.1:0-25000 GCA_018467065.1 Ephestia elutella
TAAGCGCATCAAAAGTTTGTACTTATTAGATATTTTCCGCGAAAAAAACATGTGTTACCCCAAGTACGATTACGATCAACATACGCTACTTCCAATTGTTAATTTACATTTGGGTTGATACTGGTAATGATTTCAAGACCACTAATTTAAAACCTATTAATTATTGTATAGTGTGCGGTTAAAATACAACTATAAATCTAGACTACTAACTTTTACCCGAATCTTCGCGTTTACACCCCACTTACCTTAAACGTGAAAGTGTAACAAACAAATCAACAGATTAGAATGAAGTACAGCAACACATAATGCCTAATGGGGCCCTTGAAGACATTGTAAATATCAGTGGGCAGGCGTAACCTAACGCTAAAGGCAATTGCTATTGTTTATAAACTAGTCGCGAACACCTCTCATGAAACAATACTAGGAAGTTACAGTACATTATTTTATACAGACTTGAATAATGCCAAGTGTAACTGTATACGCACGTTTATTCTTGCAAACGCATAGCTGCAGACTTAAATGGAGTTTGCTTGACGCAAGATGCGAGCTCACTATTTCTAATTCATGATGTGCTAAGAAATCCTAACATTTATTTACTGACATTGCTCCTACTATTTTAAACGTCAGACACACGAGACCTCGATGAGATAATTTTGCTATCTTGAAATTTAATAAGACGATAAGAAGTGAGACATCGGAAAGACGGGACGAGGGGTATTTGATTTCACGAAGAAATAGACTAAAATCTCTCGTCTCGACGTCAACCAAAAGTTGTCGTCAAAACTATAGCTTCACGAGCAGCACTGCCAACAATTCAAACAATAACACATAATAAATCCTATGATTCTATAACTTGTCACGATCGTGTGAGAGCGATGTGCATGAAAAACCGATTGTGGAGTTTTGCTTTGGCTATCACTTCCTTAGCTGAGACACGGCCGTGCGTGCTGGTCACGGAACAACTGTAACAGGTCCTGATACCGTGTTCGTGTCTGCCACGGAATTAAATTACGACAATGAATGATGATTTTAGTAAATAGTGAAGGAGACATTAATTTAAATCATGTTATTTGTGGTGAAGTCTTAAAGGCGCTTCATCAAAAAGCTCAACGAATACCAAAATAATAGACAAAGATTGTTAGCATTAAAAATGATAAGTTGCTAGCAATGGTAATGGGTATTTCAACAAATCATTTAGAAATCATTAATAAGGCCGTGTTTGATTTGTTTTGTTTTCTAAACCTACTGCAGGCGAAAAAGATGGAAGCGATACTCTTGCTAAAAAAAAGATACATAGTACATAGGCAACTCGTTATTTTTCATTCACCAGTTTTTAACAAAGTTCGTTTTAGTCATTATCTCCAGTACGAAAGTCAAACCAACAATAATTAATAATGCTGAATCAGCAATGTCGAATGCCAACCATGTGTACAGCCAGCCTTACTAGAAACATGTCCTTGCTTGCATTGATTAATTGTGCGTTTATTGAGATTAATTATTGCCGCTCTTTGTAACCATATGAATTGTTATGTACACAATACTGCACAGGGAAATAAATCGACGAACACATATGCTATACTAGTAGTTTAAGATCGTAGTTATCGCATTACCGGTCATTTTTAAATCGATTAAGTACACGTATCGAACATTAGCATTATAATTTCGGTCCATGATTATGTGAATGATGCCATGTTTAAATCTGTCAGCGCGAACTATGATCACGCGTTATTATTGAAATGCGTCGATTAGCAAATTACCGTACAAGGCATTGTGTATGAGGGTTTAGCGTGGCTGTGCAACCAACAATTTCCACGTCGGCGATGCTGAGTTACGATGCGGTGATGGTTTATTATCCGGTCCATCTCTTCCGCCCTTGTTGGCCCGCCACGCCGCCGCCGCCCGCGAGTCCGCGATCGCATATTATCACAGAAATTAACAGATAATTATATGTATGACATAGTACGAAAATTTGTTATATTCGTAAATTAACGCTTTCGATCAATTGACATATTTAAACTAGTGGTTCGCTGCGAACATAGACCTCGCGTAAATAATAAAAATGCGTATATCTCAAAAACGGCTGAACCGATTTTGTTGCGCAACGAACTTAAAAATTCTATGGATAGTTGCTACACGTATTCTTAATATCATCGAAATTAATTCAACGGTTCGAGAGTTATCGCGGAACAAACATACATACATACATACAATGTGTTTTTCGCCCCAACTTGAATTATAATTCAATTGTCTATATCTATACATATAATAAAACAGTAAAAATATTTTGTCTGTACATTTAGTATTTTTGACTAAAATGCATAGAGGGACACTTAAAAAGAACAATAGAAAGCAAAAAAAATTTTTTGGAATTTCTTGTCTGTCTGTATGTATGTACGCGTTTCACGCAAAAACTACTGGACAGATTTGAATGAAACTTTTTTTGTTGTATAGCTATTAAGCCTGGGCAACATATAGGCTATAATTGATTTTGAAAACTGGAACACCTGATGAAGAACCATAGCAGAACTGCTAAACTATAAGAAATATGGATATGGTGCCATAACAAAAGTCGTTCAACCTGGTGAGCATTTTCTGCTGACGTATAAAAATTGAAGATCTGGAACATCTGATGAAGAACTGCAAGAGACCAGCTACACTATAACATATATGGAAATGGCGCCTTAGCAAAATTCGTTTAACCTGATGAGCATTTTCTGCTGACGTATAAAAATTGAAGATCAGGAACATCTGATGAATAACTCCAAGAGACCAGCTACACTATAATATATATGGAAATGGCGCCTTAGCAAAACTTGATTAATCTGATGAGCATTTTCTGTAGACGTATAAAAATCGAAGATCCGAAACATCTGAAACACAAAAAGACTTTTCGTCTAAGCGAAACTCACGCGGGCGAAGCCGCGGGCAACAGCTAGTAGCAAGTGACAACAATGAGGTGAGCGATCGTTTGTATGTTTGTATCCAAGTCAATCTAATTAAGGTCTAAGAAATGCCAATTTATTGGTAATTTTTATTTAGCTGATAGAGACAATTTCAATTTATCAATTCGAAGGTAATATGATGCGTTTCGAATAAGTCTCCTTTTTCTATGATCTGCGGTGATCACTCGTGTTCCCATAACGGTCCAGCGCTGCGATATGTCCGTGTTATTAATCTTACTATTGTATTATACCCGTGTGCGCATTGATAACAGTAATGGCGTTTCTCTTTCTATACAATCAATAACTTCAATTATTTCCGTCGGACACCTCTTATCGCCTGCTCACTGCATATTTTATATTTGACAATGTACTGGCTCATACGTCTATGTCATGCATCTTCCTGCATTAGATTTATTTCATCTAGGTAAGTTATCAGCTGTACCTTCACAATTCTTGGTTCAATAGCGGAATAGAGTTAGACACCGACGCCATACACATTCGAATTTTTCAGCTATTTTCTAGAATGGCCTTTTTGAAATAACATTCTAAATCAGACTATTCAGAGATCGGTAGAATGTCCAAGTTTTGAAATTTAAAAAACTCAAATATTTAAACAAAAGCTTTCCGGAACAAAAATACAAGCGCAGTATAAGGCTGGGAATTTTCATAACAAACTCAGTTTTGATTTGTTCAGCATGTGAAGTGGATGTTCGCAGTTTATTTATATTCACGAAGGCAGGCTCTTCGAAATGAACTGACCCAGTTTCAGCGGTACACAAGACCGAAAACAAGTGCACTTGGAATTATTCGTCGCGTGCCCGCCCACTTCTCACTGCCAGCACCTACAGGCGGCGCGCACTGCTCTCCTACCCTGTGTCCAATTATGATAACCATCACTCAAGGCGAGCGGAACGAAAGGGGGCAGGCACCGGTTAAAACGTAGAATTACACTTCAATTTTTACTCGACCGGCACACAATAAAAAACAAATATTCTCATGGCGAGTATCGACGAAACGTGACCGGCCTTCGTCAAAATAGTCCGCCGTTGTCTTATTGGATGGCGCTTACATCGCCCGATGAAGTGCTAAGTGTAAAAAAGCAGTGAAATTTAGCTCGACGTCACGATAATTGAATAATGACTTTAAAATTTATTCGCGTCAACGGTATATTAAATTAGCGCTTTCAACTTTATCTTGCTCCAATTTCGACAGCACTCGTGGTTGCGTCATGTATATGCGTGAGATTCATTGCCTTATAGGTTGTTATATTACGATCTATTAAAATTTACGATTCCGCATTTGTGCGGTGTCCAATCTACGTATACTAAATCACTTAATTTGTATCCAATAACGCGGACGTTAACTAGCATAACGAAGTGCGTTTAAACTGATAAAATATTAGCCTCTCCTTATTTATACGTTGGCTCGTTAAGTTAGATCGCCGAGGGGTGTGTCCATTTGTACCGCGTTGTCGAACCGTGTGTTTTTACACGGCAACGAATGTTGAACAAATTCAACAAACGAGCGAGTGTCATCTATCAAAAACGCTAACGAGCTCGGATGCCGTATGCCGCGGTGCTTTACAATCGCTACGCCCAATAACATGCAATGACGCTGATGAAATGATGAAAATAGCCTGCCGTTCACACATACGCTGTGTCAACATGGTTGTTTTAGGTAGATAAAAATTGTTTCTGCTATTGCTCACACATGTCTTTACTTCTAGTGTGTGTGTGTGTATGTCATGGAGTATCAAATTAAAAATGATATTCTAGTTTTCACCAAACCTTATGTATAGTTACATCTTCCAAGTCAAGAAGACTTAGGTTATACAAAAAGACATGTCAAGAATAAATAACTAGTGAACAAATAGATTGCTGAGAACTTAACTGATATGCCGATTTAAACTTAACAGTAACAAGTGATTAGGCATACATATGCAAATAAAATGAAACGATTCCTTATAAACGAGCTAGTAGAACTGACGCTACATACCTTACACAAGAATGACATACCTGACACAAGTCGTCGCATTGAAAAAATAATTATGTCGATCCACAGGTTTATTGAAAAAACACCATATGCCTCAAACCATCATTTGCTTTGAAAGGAGCGTTCATTTTGGAAAGGAAATTAAATTATTTGGCCGAGTCTAATAAAAGACTGTTAACTTTTTCCGTTCACTTTTTTTGTTAAACACTTCACCCTCTGGAGGAGATGAGTAGTTAATACATTTGCAGTTTATTTAACGGTGCCACGGGCGCCCTCACGTTTTTATGGGCGTAGTTTTTCAATGCATAAAAAATTAATATCGTAACTTTTTATGGTTACGCTTTCACTTTACACCCCAATTTGTACGGTGGAAATTAACAGTAACACGTGTAAGCCGAATAACGGTAGTGACGTGTGGGTATAAAAGGGAAACATAACAAAATATTTTAAAGAGAAAAATTGTATGTGGATGATTTTAGGAACGTGTCACATTAGGCGCGTGCACAAGAGGGTATTTAGCTCGTAACAAACGGTCCTATCCGTGTATCCGAGGAATCCGGCTAGTTAATTGCGCGGCGACAGGCAAATAGTACATGCAGAATATTCTTTCTCATTACCGTAGCGGCGGTCCTCATTAAGCGCGGATATGTCGGAGCGGCGTTTGTTGGTGGCCGCTCGTTTGTCCCGTCGCCGGCCGCGCCGGACATTTTTCACAGTGACGTAACAAATACGCGCCAACGCACCTGCTTTTACGCATTCAATGACAAATCGCTTGCTATTGCACTTTGTTGTTTTTCTGGCGTGCAACATGAAAGCTGAGCGCGTTCAAACTTTAATTGCTTTGGCGTATGCCGCTCTTTAATAGATCGAACGAATGGCGTCATGAATGATTAAACAGTATCGTGCTACGCAAAAGGCAAAGCTCGATTTGAAATGGCTATTTGTGTAGACTTGTCGACGGACAGAAAAAATTGAACATTGACAAAAGAAGTTAAGGCCATTAAAGTTTCTTGATTTTTAATTAAAGACGTTTTGCCGATTAAGGTAAACCAAGCGAGGTAGAAACGCCAAGACACACAATTTAAATAATTGAATTAAAGGATTAACGATAATAGCCGCATCTATTTCCATTTATGTCTTCGTTTACATTGTAGGGTAAACTCGACGATTTAGGTAACAAGTATAAACAAAGAAGAATCAACCACACGAAAATTCTAACAAATTAGAGCAAGCACCTTATTTGCCATTTCTTCATATACAAACCCCTCAATATATAAGTAGTTTCATTCAATTATTATCACACGTAGTTAACCGAGTAGAAGCTGCCTTGAGCACATTAGTACAACACAACACCGCCGTCTAAGTGTAACTCACAAACTCTGCGAGCGTATCAAATTCCAATTTGCATAATAACGTAAAAGCTCATATGCCGATACGGGGTGAGGCACGCTCCACATTAACGAGATTAAGCCAACATTACGTGACGTATCTCCGCAGTGGTGTTTGCCGTAGGTTCGCCCCGGTTATGGCCGATACTGCCATTGATCATTGCCGTAAATCCTCATTATCCTGCTATTAATCCGTCAAATGATAGCACCACAATACATTATTTCATTGCGTGATATAGCAAACCTCCCCATACATTGGAATAAAACCAAGTATAGAATCCGTTACTAAATAGGTTCTGTAACGCTATGCTAAAAGTATCCGAACACTATTGTTATGCTCTATTTTTTCGTCATGGAACTAATTGCTCATTAAACAAATGTACATAAAGAAAGAAAATAAATTGTTGACTAAACACAAACTGCGACAAGGTAGACACAAAACAAAAACTTATTAATAACCTTTTATATAGTAGGTGTCGCAGTGGTTGCCAATAGGACCTTGCTCAGCATAAAGCTGCAGCGCAATGCACTGCAGCGCTGATAATTCTGCAAGTCCCTATAGATTTTGACATAGATTAATCTACATCTTACATGCTATTTAATTCTTTTAAACATGCCATTGTAAGCCCTGCAGTTTCGGCTTCTGAATTTGAAACCACTTCCATACTATTTCGCCTACTTACATAAAGAAAAATAACATACGCTCATGATGATATATCTCTACAAATTGCTTTCATCGCAAGCACTCAAGCACTGTGTGTCCGATGCTTGCAGTAAATCTATATTATCCACGTCGAGATCGCGCCTATTCATCCGTCAAATCGTTATGCATCTGGTGATAATGGCGCGATTCATAAGGTGGTTGTGAAATTAATAAGATATACATAACTTACAGTCATGTAAACTTCGAACGTTATTTATCTTATGGTTATTGGACGGAAAACCAGGGTGAAACCTACAGAAGCGGGAAGCGATTTCATAATATGCATAGATAATAAACACCCAAAAAAAAGGTCACTTTCCATCATGACGACACTGGGAATCAGTCAGTAGCTTATTGTTAACCACCAGAACCGTCAACGACATCAGTTCGTGTACGATTACAGATGATAGTGTCATTAATATTTTGTTTACCAATAAAGTCTTTAATCGCTCAATCGCACTCACGAAGTATTTGATCGGTCACGAATGAAGCTTTAGTGTCAACATTTAACGATCCATCTATTTAAACGGCGTAATAAAACTTACATACGCAATGAGGCGTATGAGACTATACTTTTTGCCATAAAATCCAGGGGGAGTCACATTACCTGTGTTAAATGGAATTGATAAATAGGCATTAAATCTTATTCCATAGAGCATATACACTAGCCTAGCAAAGAATGGAGGCTGTTCCTACAAAAGTACGCAAGCGCGGCACCCGCTGTTACTAAAACTGGAAAATACACACGAACAGAATGTAATCTCTACAGAGCACAGAGTCTAGATGGATTTGCATCCATGTTGATGGTTGGGTGGTGTTTTTATAACAAAAATAACAAAACATTTCCGACTACAACTGAATGTACTGAATACTCTAGTCTACAAATACTATGAGGGCAGGGCAGTATATTTTCAACAAGTGGATTGGGTGATCAAAATGTTAAATGAATCGTACTGCCACTGGCAAGCAGAGTGCAATTTGCAAATATACAAAGTGTAACATGTAAAATTAAATTATTGTCTATAATTTAATTTTGCATGTTGCGCAGCTTTCATGGTTCACCATGAAATACACATATAAATTGAAAAAGTACAAAGGGCTTTTCATTTAACAAAAGTGTGGCTTTTTAAATCAATGGAATAGGTAGCGTTATTTTTAAATATACACGTGTATAGAGATCACATTCTGGGTTGTGTTTATTCTAGAGCCACTAAAGTGAGGAGTCGCGGGTGGTCCCAGCGGGAGCCCCACTCCAGTACAATGCCTATAATTCAATGATTCGCGCCAACTTTAACTAACAACGTTTATCTGACGCGACATCCAATACCTCGTAGCAGGAGGAAGCACTAAAACAATCTCAGTCAATTTTATCTCAACGATGCGTCGGAAATATGACTTTGACATAATTCATAAAATATGAATCTTTATAGGAAATGTTACAATGTAATGCTTGTTATCTTCCAGAGTTACCATGCATCTAAATGATTTCAATACTCACTATGTGGTGTTCTAAAACTGATGGTTGAAGAGTTGAGGTAACACCTGATACTAACGTCGCCGTTACAAAAATTGCATAATATTTTTCAAGTTACAAAAAAACTACGCCACGCAAAATAGCGTGCTAGCCAGTGTCATTTTAACGTGACTCCCTATAAAATGACTGCGGTTATATTTTAATTTGCGGCTGATTGCTTGGAAGGAAATGATCATAAAACTGTTTACGATCAGTAGCCTGTAAAATGACACATAATTATATTAAAAGTAATAAATAAATAATACCTGATTATGATGCGATGATAATTATCATTGAAACCGGTGGGCATCGTAGAGTGACATAGTTATTAATAAGACGAGATCGCTCTAATTCCCATGTTAATGTGAAGTAGCTTTATAGGCTGACCACCAACGGCGATAGCGAGCGGTTGACATAACTCGTTAAGGCGATCGTGCACTTATTACATGTCTAAACCATGTGTAGACACACAGATAACGTAACGCCTTCCGTATGGCGGAAGTGGTCGGCGAGTAAACTACATGCTGTAAAACCATCGAATAAAACTGTGGACGATGGTCGATCTATCTTGATCGAAAATAGGCAACATCTCCGCAAACATCCGGCGGCGGACGGGTATCGTGCTGTTTTCTATTATCAGCTAATATTCTTCAACACTTGCCTGTTAATTACATGGACAAAACTTATTATTTTATAGATAAATGATTTATTTAATAGCTCAGGCTACTACTGTCATATATACGGACATTTGATATATATTAAATGTAAATCAAGACAAGTCAAGAGTATATGACAACTAGATTTGAAGTTTACTTCTCTCTCTCTCAGCCTAAAGACGTCCACTGCTGGACAAAGGCCTCCCCCAAGGAATAATCCTTGGGAAGTTTACTTACACATATTATCATGACTCTATCCCGTGGGGATAAGCAGATAATTAGCAATGTTATACATTTGTGTTAAATATATTTCATATTACGTTAACGTACGCATGTTCTAAATTAGTAAGTCCCGTTGTTTCTCGCAAATACATGGACAGACAGCGGTCAGACACACATTTCCCTAATAGGAAAAGGCCTTCTAGCTTATATACATGTACCCCGTTGAGACTAATAAATTTTAGCAGCAAAACTGTAATTTAACCGCTCATAGGATTGAACAAAGCACGCCTTCTACCACGGATAAAACTTATACTGTTACAACGGGCTGTTAATTAATTAAACTGTAGAAGCTACAAAGTTCAGAGTTAGTAGTAGATTTAAGCCCGAACTATTAACCACTTAATGAAGGATACAAGACAAACTAGCTTTGAAGGAAGCCATCAGAGAGCCATCTCCGCGGCCCGAAACCACTTTAGTCGGCTGAGCGCCTACTTGCTAAAGTAGTTCCACTCATTCCGATGTAGTGCTCGGTAGGTAATACACTTAGTAACCATGTTTGTTTAGAGGCAAATGCAGTTGTTACGGCTCTTAAGGCTGCGAGTGCTGCAACTATAACGTGGGATTAAGAGGTTTATAAACTTGGATCGTGTACGCGGGAGAAACTGCGCGCAATAAGAAAGTCAATTTAGTTCGCTAACGAGATTGGATGAAAGCCGAGGAGGTTGATTAAGCTCCATTAGGAGTCGAGTGGTGTTGCGACGACATTCCGCGACAAACCGCACCAGACCGCAACATCACGCACTAAACAACCAGGAACGCGCCGTTACTTTGTCCTGAAAATGATTAGAGTACTGATTTACTTCAGTCACTTAAGATTATAACAATGTTCTGAGATGCCTCAAAACACCCAGGGAGCAGGACTTTCTCATATTTTAACGTATTTAACTAACACACGGATCAATGCCCAGTTCCCAAAGAATAAACAATCATATGAGTCGATAGGGATTAGAGAGCCATGGATTACAGCTTTGATGGCTGGCCAAACAAACATTGACAGTAGCTTCTAACAGTGAATAGACAAATCGTATGACATATATTTCAATGTGTAATTACAAACGCACATGTGTTTGTGATACTGTGTAATTACGAATTGCTAACACGTCCAACGACTATACCACAAGGAATAAGTCCATAAATAAGCACAGAAATTAATTTTCACTGAAATAAAACTAATGAAAGGTTCGTATGAACCCACACTGCATATTATTAAATAGATTGCGTTTATTCTCAAAGCAATTTTCTCGGAGCAGTAAACGAGAGTCACGCAACTGAGTGCAGATGCGTCGGCGAGAATGCAACGCCGACGTCACAAAATGTGGAGGATACAGAAGATCAAGAGATTTGTCAATCATCATCTGCCTTACCTTTTCCCATTACCCTGAGGTCGGCGCAATAGATTTTCTCTATCCATAATCCTCTGTCTCCAGCCATACACACGCACGCACATCCACTTCCGACACTTTCATATCTTCTGATTAGTTATTCTGTTGCCTATTTCGAAAAAAAAATATTAAAAAAATAATTATTAATTAATGTTTAATTTTTTTTTTTTCATATATAAAAATTTTATTAAATTAATACAATCTGTAGGTAGAATAACCTTAATTAAAAAGAAAGTCTGTTCTCATATCTGACCCAAAGGTTCCCATAACCCCAGCAGCATTGCCACGCTGGATGGCCAGAGAAATCCTTTGGATCAGATATGAACCGGCACGTCGATCACAACCGCTCAAAACCATACGACGACCCAATTCCCGAATAAACTCCTTTGCCTCTTTACCCCAAACCCCCGTGGTCTCAAATGCAATTGGCGTAAATAAATAATTATACTTTAGGTCACGATATTTATCGTGCTTCAGCCTAGCAGCACACTCCGCAGCCGAGCCCGCCTCACGAATACTACCGGTTAGGTGCGAAGCCGCGAAAATACATACGCACGTTGCATCCCATAGAAGAATAGAAGACAACGGCCCCTTTCCCATGGTATCAAAGTCATCCCATCTGGGCGCTTTCCGTCAGTTCGACTTAGGCCAGGTGGTTCCAGAACACTCGGGATATTAATATTAGACAAAGCCCTGCGGACAATATCATTAAGTGCACTATGTCTGGGCAGTCTACCGGCGCACCTCGAGCAACTCAAACCATGTAGGCCCCTCGAGTCCACCATAACACCACAAATACACCTATGCTCCTCGCAGATTTTGCAACCAACTCGAAGTCCCACTGAGATCCGAAGGGAGTTGTCGTCGAGCAAAGTCCCGATGTGGGGCGAAGGTAATGCATGAAGCCAGGCTCCAGATTCTGGGACCAATGAAGCCCTGATCCTCGCCAAATCGACCCCTGAGCTCTGATGTAGCATACGGTCAACAATGTCCCTACAGGCAATATTATCCCACCTTTTCTGTCGCTGTGGCTCATCAGGCAACATCTCTCCAGAATAACGAACCCCCCACTCAGTCAAGGCCTGATCCACAAAAGGTAAAGAAAAATCGTCACCGTTTAAAGATAAAATGCGAGCGACGAGACTCTTCACCCCGGAAGACGAAGCCAGAAAGGCGGGGAGACCGACATCCAAGACCCGACGAATACCCAGACCACCAAATCTTATAGGCAAAGCAGCCTGCTGCCACTGGCTGTCCTCTAGCTTTATATTCAAAATAATTTCCAGAATATTCCTAATCATGTCATCAATAGCAGCAGACTCGTTGTGGTAAAGCCATATAGGGGTTGTTCTCATTGCGTAAGTTAGTCTAGGCATACTCAAACAGGAGCGAAACAGTGTTAAAGCGACATGTGCTGATAATTTAGACAAAATTTCCGTAGATTTTTGTAAAGTGTTAATTTTATTTCGTATGAAATATGGAATTGCGTCAATAAAAATTGGAGCTCCGAGCAAAGTGAAATCAGTTTTCTGTGACAATTTTATTCCAGGAAGGAGTAAACCTACTTGAGTAGGTATTAGTTGTGAACTGCAAGTAAAAACTTCACATTTGTTGGTATTGACAAAAAGTCCAATATCCTTGAATTTATTAATTAGCAAATCTAAATCACTTGACACAACATCAGGGTCACCTCCAATAATCCCATCATCCAAGTACCAAAGGTTTAAAGGAGATTTCAAAGATGATATTATTTTATGAATAGCCAGGCTAAACAGAAGAGGCCCCAATAGATCTCCCTGCTGTGCACCAACTTGAGAAGAAATAGAAGTTGATTCGTATATTAGTTGGCTGTTAAATTAATTATTGTTATTAATTTGTTGTTTAATTAATTATTTTAAAAAAATGCTAGGGGCGTCGTAGGGTTTTTTTTTATAACACAGGGCGGCAAACGAGCAAGCGGGTCACCTGATCACTTTGGAAAGAGGGGGATATTTTGCGAAAGGGCCATTTTGCGAAAGGGACATTTTGAGAAAGGGCCATTCTGCGAAAGGGACATTTTGAGAAAGGGCCATTTTGCGAAAGGGACAATTTGCGAAAGGGCCATTTTGCGACGTTACGGCCTATTTCCCGTTATTTGGGGTCGGGGTAATATGTCTTCATCATCACACAAGTGACTACTTTCAATACTTCCTCCTTCTCTCCTTAATCGTTATTTTTAGGCGTGAATTTCTTTACTATATGCCAAAATTGTTTGCATGTCCTTTCATTATTTGTTTTGTCCTTATTTTATGACACCTTCATGTATTATAATTATTGAATTTGCATTCATAATGGCGGCTAACAAGCACCGATTGCGATCACCTAGTTCGCACCGCAACGACATGTTGATTCGTACGGTCTACTCTTCTAGAACTAGTGTTGTTAAATAGGTGACATCGATAAGAAATCTTTATCCAATAGGTACGAGAAACAACGCAACGTATCGCACAGGTTTTCTCGATCATTTCTGAAAACGTGGTCGCAATAATTGTATGAGTGAATTGAATATTTCAACCTTCCTCATAAAGAAAAACTACATTACTTTACAACTGATTGCCAGAAAACCAGATAATATTACAACTTGATCTGGCGATCAAAAGAGATAGAAATGAGGAATCTAAATTTACAAATACGATCTTCATAATGTTTAAAGAACAGAATGAAATTATTAGAGGATCAATGAATGAAACAATAAATGAAAATTTTATTTGAAAAAGCTTAGCCATACTTACATACATACATACAGCCATACATACATGCTTATTAGTAGGTACTTAAATCTAAAACTAACAATACACAGATTAAGCAAGTGTGCGCTGCGGCAATTCAAAAAAGCCATAGCTCCGTTAAAATCTTTACTCACAGCTGTGATGAGCAAACGGATCTTAAATTAATTTCAATCAGGGAGGTATAAAGCATGTCGATAGAAATGAGAGCATCACTAACTACGAGATAACTCGTAGGCAGTTAATTACAGTTATTAGAGAAGTTGCCAGTCCCGGGGACCACGGTCACCGATCTGGGGACCACCGCAAAACGCGATCGCATTTTATTCATTTACAACGTGGACTTACATGAACGTCAACGTATGGACATTGAAACTGACTAACAGAACGGACATTCCGTACTCAAGTGCCAAATCTTCTGGCGGGATTTACCGTAGTACTTATTTAGATGCCGAGTCTACGTGAACAAGTCATAACATATTCACTTAAGAAATTGTTGGATGTGTATGTGAGGATGTATGAAGGATGTTTGTAGCTGTATCACAAAAAATCTGCTGGACGGATTCGACAAAATTTGGTACACTGGAATATTACCTGGAATAGCTATTGTGAACTTTTTATCCCGAAATTACCACGGGAGCAGAGCACCGAGGCGCAGTTAGATATTCATACACTCAACATTGAGCCTGGTGATAAACTTATCAGCCCAAGCATAAAATATTTCGAATAGAATTTAATTTAACACTTTCTGTCTTCAGACGAACTTTGGTCGTCTCTAATGAAATATCATCTCATGGCAGAAATAATGACTCCAGGGAGCAATTAACTCCAGTTTGTATATCATTCACTTGTCGCGTTCGAGTTGCGTAGCCATACCGGATGAATTTGAATTTATGATATTATGACACGGACGACCACGCCTCATTTCAATGAAGAATTTAATTTAACACTTACTGAAATCGATACAGCTCGTTGAGTTTAGTTTTACATAGGTATATATCAAATATCAAAATTTCATAATCATGCATGAGATAAAGTTTAATCTTCTATATGATTTCATTTTAGTAGAATTGTATTAGTGTCAACGAAGTACGTGTCTTCAAGTTCAAATAGAAACATTTAAATGTGTTAAAGCAAGAACTGATAAAACAGTAAATAATTTTGGTTTCAGAGTTCCGATATCACAGACATAATAAGTTACATATTCTATTTATAAATCCTAAGGACTCAGGTATACGTTTATCAATTACCCATTATGCATTCAGAATCGCCAGAACTGTATCCCAAGTAGGAGAATCATAGCACAATGAAGTGCTGACGGCTAAGCATTATTTAGTGGCTTGTTGCATTTAAACTAAACACATACAATAGTTATTGCAAACGGTGTATGTGTCATAATTTAGCAGTGCAATGCCTTAGGAAGTGGGTTTCGGAGCGAATTGTTCAGAAACAATTCACAATGGTTGCAGGGATAAGGCTGTGTATAATAACACCTACGCCAGAGCTATCATACAATATGAAAACACTAAAGTTTAACTTTACTTTTAAAAACTACACTGCATTACAACCACGTCATTCATGTGTACGAAGGACGTATTCGAGCGAAACAAAGATATGTGGAGGTCATTTTATGGATCTATGTTCTTTTCCTGACTGCGCGAAATAACTGCCAGTATTAATTTTCGTTTTAGAGAGAAGTCCAAACAAGTCAGCTCATTTACCTTTTGCCCTCAAACCATTGCACTAGCTTATTGTGATACGGTAACGGTATAAAAATTGTGCTAAGCTCATATGTTCAATCAACCGATTAACAACTTTTGAAAATGTCTTGTTTTCCAAAGGTGCTACTTCTGTTCAATTTGTCATTTGTAACGCGTAGTATTTCAAATCGCCTTAACGCTTGCTTTAATTCCTTATATCTTGTTAAAACTGGAACAAGTAAATGCATTCATTAAAGAAAGCGGAGCAAAATTATGTATGTCAATACACTTTAGACGATAAATAAAAATACAATTTAACATTAGATCGTCGGGCCATCGAAATAAGTAAGTATACACTTAAACCATAGAAGTAGAAAACGCGGGCTCTTCCTACCTTTATGCTTTAAACTGTATAAGTATGTATGGTGAAAATGTTGGTCAGAAAGATGAGCGATTTTTCTGACAGCTTATTTAGAAAAAAAAATCAGTATAAAAAAATCTCAACAGATGGAGTTTTATTGAAAGCCGAGTTGCACTAATGGCTGTACCTATATTGTGCGCTCTTTATTGTCAGCCAGAGGCAGAAAAACATTCACATAACAGTTTGACAGTTGCACAAATCACAATATTGATACTTTTTAGATGTTTTTTATTAGGTTGATTTTTTTTTTTAATGCTATACCCGTGCATTTTTGTTTTTTGAATGGTCTCGCCTTTTACTAAGCGCCACCTATGAATTCATCTGAAACTATTTTTTTTTTATTTGGGTCTCGGAAAATCCCTCATTGCCAGCACGTTTATTGGTAAAGGCAACATGTGTATTTTTTCTTTGACATGGGTATTATTGTCAAATTAATTTTAAAAATAGAATGCAAATAAACCTTTTCAAAACAAAAACATTTCGCTTGAAAAAATATGCGAGTTATAAAAGAATAATAGGGATAAAATGTTGGATTTATTTGCATAATTGCCTGGATAAAAATCATTTACCCGTAAAATAAACTACGCCCGTAACAAAATAAAAGGTCCCGCGTGCGTCAGTAAAAAGGCCCGAAATGTTTTACTGAAAATATGGAAACTCGCACAGAGATACAATTGCACGTGTAGCAGATGTGTTTAATTACTGAACCGACAAATCTCCCGGAGTCGAGCTTCATTACGAACACAATGGCCGCCCGTTTCGGCCGACGATAAAGTAAATAAAATATCAACACGTTGCTAACACCCTCACATAAAATGATGGGACGAATGCTAATATTTGCTTTAATAAACTTCTGACATTTTATCAAAAAAATACTCAAGCACCAGTCTAATTAACAGCCGGGTTATGCCTGTTTGAGCAACGTCAGACCTTACCCCTGAAGCTAAACAAGGCTCCAGCCAAGGGTTAATACAAAAAGAACCGTAACAAACGGTAACGTTAATTTAAAATTAAAGAAAAAATATTGCACAGTCCCCGAGCAGTAAGTAATTAACCTAAATAATTTAAGCACCGGTCTCTATATGGCGCATAAAATTACGCCCAAAATTAATTTTGGCTTTACTACTCGAATACATTGTACGGATTTTTACTACAATTTATTAAGACCTCTTCTTACTGGAAAGTAATAAAACATGTATTGGCATGAATTGTTCTGGAAATTGCGTCGCTATAAGCATGCATTAAGAATTGGTGAAACTTAATACGAGCATGTTCACTAAGATAACGTGAATGTAAGGAACGGATTACATGTGGGGAGGTGAGAGAAAATTTTGAGAAACGTACGCAGCTGATTCGTCCCACGCAACGACACGTGGGCGAGTACGAATATTGATGCCCTCCTCAACACCGCCTTGTTACGCCAAATATACTGAGAATAATTGAATTAACATATGTTGCTATGATTTGCTTATAGTGGATTGCAATGGCGTGATATTAAATGTACAATTGTATCGAGCTGGCTTATTGAATAAATTAAATAAGTGATCGCATGACGAAGCGTTAGATGTTGGTGATAATAATGCATTGTTAAATGTGATGAATTATTTATTTTGTTATAAGAATCGGAAATAAGCGAAAACAAATTCGACGTAGGTGATCGGGGATTGTGTGAAATGAGAGGAGGGATGCATGCAACAGCGTGTACTTCTGAAAGCGTCCACCCTGATCCTCGGGAGATTTACGAGGTGCGCGCGCGGCGAACACGCACTCGCTAGCATGCTGTGTGCGTGTTATGTTATCTCCGGGACACAACCACTCGCCAAATTAACGCTTCATGAAGACATACGACATTGCACTTACATTTTTAAGAAGATTTACGACTTTCAACTCTGAATACTACAAAAATATTTGTAAGATTATTTTATTCTAGCAACACGACTTGTGACTGACATGCATGTAGCATTCTAAGTACAAATTAAATAGAGAGATCAGCGGTGTTCGTGAACTATTTCTAAATTGGGCCAAGTTTCTTCAAGATCTATCCTATCGCTTTCTTAAAAAGTCAGCAAAGCATCAATGTCTACAATTGGGTTGCTGGTGTCCATGGACAGAGGCATTAGCTTACCATCAGGCAACCCACAAGGTCGTTTGCAACCCCTCTATTCTATATTTAAAAATCCTTTACTGATTTTGATGCAAAAAATACATAGGATCACATATTAAAAAGATATTCTGCGGCATCGTCGCTTCATAAATTTCCGCCACTACTTCCAGGCACACTTCGCGCTCGCCGTGTGATCCATTTCAACGCACAATGAATACGAAATAAGAAATCAGCGCAACCGCACTTTCCCTAAGCAATTTTCTTTCATAGCCAATATTTTTAAGCGCCGAGAACGACGGTTTAGGCGCAGAATTTCCAATTCGCAAAAGGACGAGAAAACTCTATCGCCAAGTTCTATAGAACTCTATAGAGACAACAGAAGTTTGAGGTTTAAGTTTCAAGGAGTATTTGTCCATGAAAGTGTTACGGAAAAACCTTAAGTAGGTACGGTATAAAGTGTGGTTGAAGAAAGTTCAATTTGTTAGTGGCCCGATTCGCTGTATGGAAGTACCATATTAATTTAGAATGAACAACAAACTATTTTTTTCGACTAAAGTTCTTGTTAGTTAACCATTTTTAGTAGTACTCGGTATCAGCTTTTTGCAATCTGGCATTTTGCGAATCGACTATTCTGCGCATCACCCCGCAAAGAGGTTCTGTATCTGAAATATGGAGCGGCGCGTCGTTGAATTTTTGTTTAGTGTGCAATTTTGAGCCCGAGCAGACGTATATCACGTTTTTCGCAACTGGAAAGCAACCAAAATGGTGCGATAAATCTAAAAGTCCATTTTCATATAAAAGAAAACCGATTAAGGAGATTTCCGATAGCGATCGCTCGAATGAAGCTATATATTTTCATGATCGAGCGAATCCAAGATCACGGACGGCTGACGGCCGGTGCGTGAGGAAATTGAAAACGAAAACGTTTCTTTTAAAGGTATTGTCCTTATGAGAACGATCATTTATTTGCATTTCCTCTTCCGGGTCAGGGTGAACAGTCCTTTCGACGCTTGCCCTTTACATTGATTTCCTAATAAACATATTTCAGAGATGAATAAATATTCTTGTTATTTACGGGGCGGCATTTGTAATTTAATGTAAAAATATTGTAAATTTTTATTGGACTAGCTGTTGCCCGCGGCTTCGCCCGCGTGAGTTTCGCTTATATGAATTTTTTTTTTGTGTTCCAAACTGTAGTAACCAAAACTCCAGTAGTTACTCAAAATTTCAGCCATTTGGTTATCCCGTGTCCCGCGAGAATATATGTTGATGAACGGGAATAGATGTTCCAGATCTTCAATATTTATACGTCAGTAGAAAATGCTCATCAGGTCGAACGACTTTTGCTAAGGCGCCATTTCCATATATGTAATAGTGTAGTTGGTCTCTTGGAGTTCTTCATCAGATGATCCTGATCTTCGATTATTATACGTCAACAGAAAATGCTCGTCAGATTGATAAACTTTTGCAAAGGGACCATTTCCATATCTTATTTTAACTATCCTAACTATCCTAACTATAATATTATAAATGTGAAAGTGAGTTTGCTTGTTTGTTTGTTCGTTACCTCTTCACGCTTCATCTACTGAACCAATCTTCCTGAAATTTCGCATACACAAAGTTAGAAGTACGGAGAAGGACATAGGGTACCTTTCATCCCGGGAAAAGGCATGGTTCCCTTGGGAAATTCACGCGGGCGAAGCCGCGGGCGAAGCCGCGGGCGAAAGCTAGTTTCCTATAGTTTAGCTGTTCTATTATGGTTCTTCATCAGGTGTTCCAGTTTTCAAAATCAATTATAGCCTACTAGCTTTTGCCCGCGGCTTCGCCCGCGTGAATTTCCCACGGGAACAGTGCTTTTTCCCGGGATAAAAAGTAGCCTATGTGCTATTCCAGGTCATTATCTACCTCTGTACCAAATTTCATCGAAATCCGTCCAGTAGATTTTGCGTGATTGAGTAACAAACATCCTCACAAACTCACAAATTCACAAACTCACAAACTCACATCCAAACTTTCGCATTTATAATATTAGTATGGATATGTTGCCCAGGCTTAGTAGCTATACAACAAAAAAAGTTTCATTCAAATCCGTCCAGTATTTTTTGCGTGAAACGCGTACATACATACAGACAGACAGACAGTAAAACAGACAGACAAGAAATTCTAAAAAAATATTTTTGCTTTCTATTATTCTTTTTATGAGTCCCTCTATAAATTTCAGTCAAAAATACTAAATGTACAAACAAAATATTTTTACTGTTTTCAACCGACTTCCCAAAAAAGGAGGAGGTTATATGTTTCGATGTATGTATGTTTTTTTTTTATGTATGTTCGCCGATTTCTCCGCCAATTGTGGACTGATTTCCATAATTGTTTTTTTATTCGTAATGGTGTATTCCCAAGTTGGTCCCATTTTAACCACGTCAGAATCTGTTCGGTAATTTTAAAGATACCTAACAAAATATAAAAATACCAACATTGCATTATAGAGCAAAAGCCCGCGACCGCATGCCCTTCCTTATTTTATTAAAACTCAAGATTTTCTGTGATGTCCCCAACATAGAAATAGCGATTAGCGACTATAAAAGTTGGTTCATGATTACTTAGGCAGATTACTTGTAGCAATAACATTTAAAGTGGTAACTCAATTACCTCAAAGTAAAGTTTTTTAAAGATTTTATTCCTAATCATATTAGAAATCACGCCATCCATTACAAGGCAATTGGTGCAGATATAAACCCCTGCTAGATATTGTAACCTTACTAAATTATAGTTATATTTGTTTTATTATAAAAGCTTAATTTCATATTACTTTGGGAGGCCCCAAGGTTGCTTTTTTTACCTATAAAAATCATCCTTACTATCCATATTACCTGCATAAGCAACTAAGATCCAAACTTCATACCTAGTCGCTAATATTTTTTACCCGTATATACCACACAGAGAAACATTCAGCATTTTTAAAATAAGGAAGGTTTGGTCGTCACTGGCTCTCGGTCTATTTATCTGCCAAAATAATAGACAATTTGACATGTTGTGACATTTCAAATCAAACTTACTTACTTAGACATAAAAAGTTTCGAATTCTTAATTCTTTATTTTCGGCCAGTGAAAGAAAAGTTTTTATTAAACTAAAAATGATAAAATAAAACTTTTTTTCCAAAAAAAATGAACCGACTTCCATCATAAAACTTAAAATCATGAAATAACAATAAAGAAAAATGTATTAGCATTCTACCTACTGAATGAGGTGAAGTCGGTGCCAAATTGAATATTAAATAATCTAAGTTAATATTAGAATCATGTATATAATACCTAGCTAAACAATTACATAACACCCTTACTCCTGCACTTGGCACCGACTTCACCTCATTCAGTAGGTAGAATGCTAATACATTTTTCTTTATTGTTATTTCATGATTTTAAGTTTTATGATGGAAGTCGGTTCATTTTTTTTGGAAAAAAGTTTTATTTTATCATTTTTAGTTTAATAAAAACTTTTATTATATGTATAGATTAAGAGATAGTTCTATATACTAAAGGCAAGTGGCTCGCCCAATGTTAGCCTCCGTGTAAAGAGCCGCCCGCAGTGCGAGATAATTAACGATTAAGTTACATGTAACGATATTTGTAGAGCTGTATTCGGTGTGCTTTGTGAATGTTAAATTAGACCATTTGCAGCAGACACATGCAAAGTGTTCCGTTTATCGCTTTGATGATTTCAATTTCGCCGTAGGTATACAGCAAACAGCGCTAAATAAGTTACCTACTAGTATATTATTCACGCTTTACGATCCGATTGTGAAGGATATTTTTCGCTATTCAAATTAAATAATTAGCACTTTCCCTTTGAATGTGCAAGATAAGCGACGCGGTGTCATAAACCAGCGACATTTTTAGCGTTAATTTACATGAATTATGTGTTTGTTGCAGCCTAATAAGCAGGAAACAATAAGCAATAAATTATTTACGTAATTAAAATATAATTCCTATGTAAAGAGGTGTGTAAAACTAGCAAGCATCAAACAATAAGCGGACAGGTTATAAACACTAGATACCTATATTAAATAATTTCACGTTGAAGCTAATAACCACGTTGACAGACCAAATTCATGGAATCAGGCCGCTCAGGTAAGATGACTAACTTTAAACATGTAGCGGATTAGCAGCTTGTCGCTCCGAGTTGCCGTTAGACCGCCAGCGCACTGAACTAAGTTAGAAGACATCCGATGTGGGAACACGACGGTTGTTATATAGATCTGCTAAAATGTGAAACCATATTACTGATGTAATATAGACCGGACATGAAATAGCGTCTAACCCAACTTGCCTTTCAATTATAAGCACAGATCTCGTCTTTCTCTGGCGACGCATACTGACAACGCTATATGAATTTATTTTGTTATCATTACCGCAGCATCAGGTCCGTGTAGGTTGACTTGCAGTTAACTGTACAGACTATGTGATGAAACAAAGGTTACCGCTTCGGGTACGTAAAAACGTAATTAAATAAATTTATACATTCATCGTATCCCATTTGCTTCTTTGATCCTTGGCGAAGATTGCGAAATTATAATGGCGACTGTTCGGCCGGATCTACGCCCGCGGGGGCTGACTGACGAACAATTTGTCACTCATCTGCGAATGTTATCCAGGACTTTGTGGTTAGAAAGCGTGCCGTTTTTGCTGAAAAGCCTTTGTCAAACTTGTCTCTACATTATGTTCTCATGTCTTCTTTTAAATGAGTAGTTCTGTTGGTAAAATTAGCAGACACAAATAAGACAGTTATTACTTGAAGTGTACTCGGCTCTGCTAGATAGTTGGGCGTTAGAAGAGAATCCCTATTTCCAATATATATTTTGCACAACTATTGACATGACACCATTACAATGTCATGTCACGCAAAGCTAACACATCCCGGATCCGACAGCAATTGATAGAACACGGCACGGATTCATTTTTCATCACAGTTTTTAATGAAACTGGATTAACTTATCGCAACTGGACTATACGAGGCGACGCGACGTATAAATAACATCTCATGACTCGTTACACTTTGATTGCATAGATTAAACGTCGATGAAATTGACAAGCGAACGGACGGCAGCCAATAAAGCGGATTCCCGAAATATTTTACTTCCATAAATACTCAATAAAGGCCTTTTTCCCACGCCAGTTTCGCAATCGACTCCGGGAATGCCGATCCGCGTAGCGCCACATTAAATTCTTCACGTTTAATCAATTCTGGAGGGTGGTTATAAAAAATATCAAAGTGAAGTGTTTCCTTCCGTATCGACGACGCCGAGAGCAGGCAGACAGCAAATAAATTGTTGGTTGAGTTTTAAAAAGCGGCTAAATTGTGGGGGGTATCTCAGCGGACACGCCTTTTATCTGTAACGTCTATCAGGGCTTCACGTTCGCAGTTTTCACGTAATAAGGCAAAAAGTAGAAGGGAATATTAAGGACTGGGGAAATCAGGGACGCGTGCAGGCGTGCTAGATTAAAAAGTACTATAATACAGTTTAGTGGCCTGACCCAGTTCCACGGGACCATCATTACGATAGAAGCTCTCTTAATAAATTATCACGCGTCCAGGATTTGCGACACAGCGGAAAACGATTACTATGTGGGTGGAGTACTAGGGATACGATTACAAGAGTAATTTCTGCCGATCATCAATCACCGTAGCCTTCGGTCTGGGCTTTTTTCGTTTCATGATTGAATGACGCCTATAACTATAAATAGACAAGTGATATGTATTCTCATGTTATCCGTTATAAATTCTAAAATATTAGATGGACTGAAAATAAGTTCACAAGAATGAGTTATATAGAATTGCATTACTCTCCATATGATGGAAGTGAAGATTTACGCTTCTTTAGTAGTGTAAGTCTTAACAACCAATGAAACAGGCATTTAAACTCGTTACCCACTTAAACAAAATTAATTGTTCAAATGTTGAGTACTGAAGGAACGGAGTTTAATTTTCCATTCCGTTTACACTAATGGACAATATTAGCAATTTATAACGAAGTTAATTGAAAGCAGACTTTTGTTTAGTGCCGTATGATCAACAACACAACAACCTACCCAAATTCGTGGCAAATTCGCCATTATTACCACCTTATAAAGATCCATGCACAGCAACTTGACATGTAGCCTGTACCTAGTTCATCAAGTTGAACCGATAATGGCTTCTCGCTGGAAGCGTCTATTTACTTCGTACATATACGTAAATACTTAGTTCTTGTTTATAGGAGGTCGACTCCTGCGCTAACATTATTCATAATATTAAACTTATATAGCCTAACAATAAACACAGAATCAATAATACAAACATTTATGGAAAACGGATTTAAGTTTAATATCTAACTACCGCAATCCGCTATTCGAACGTGTACTAAAAACGTAATGTACTTATATTGTTATGTAGTCTGTCTGAGCGTATCATTTAAAACACATCGAAATTCAATACAATCAGAGAAACAAACTAGCCAGAAATATAAAGCTGAACGTAGTCTTACCCCATGGACCAGTTGGTTATTCAAATAGATGTAAGCACTAAACGCTTATAACAACCAAATGTTTTATCGAGAAATATAGTGATGGTAAGTAATTTCTATAACAGCCACAATAAAATAACTGAAGGCAATTCAATAAAGCTCCTGCAGGAGCGTAAAGTGTAACCCAAGCGGTGGATAAAAATTACAGAGTAAATATGGCGAGTCACGACACGAAGTTTGCCGAACGACCCAAGCAGCGTTCGTTACGCTGTTTTATGTCCAGCGCTTACCATCGGCATCGCCTCGCAACAATGTGCTGCGGCCTCATAAATTCCAAACAATTAGACGATAAATTCCCACTTGAATTAGTATTTTTATTTGCGCATCACGTGCGCGCTTCTCTCTCACCCGCGATTTATGTAGAGAGGCGTCAAACCCAACAGCTCAAAGAAACTGATGGCGCTCTCCTAAGCTCTTGCGCACTCCTGATGCCCCGTAATTATGTTCAGAATTTATTTGCGGCAAGACAATCGATAAATTATTTACAGCGCGCACTTTGTTTTGAAAATTGTTTGTAATAACGCGTTCCATTATATTTCCATTTCGCGCTTGGCTATTCTTTAAAATGAATGCACGCGAGCAAAATTCT
>JAEMBS010000425.1:0-25000 GCA_018467065.1 Ephestia elutella
CTTCAAAAAACTTGTCAGTTGGATGAGAGCGTTTCGTATATGCTGTGTCTCGTTCAAACTAAGCGAGATTAGTATAGTTGCATCCTTATCAGTACGTTCGCACGTAGCTGCGAAGTAGCTGTTACAATGACGACGTAGGCGATTCGCTAATGTCATGTTTCGCTTCGCAATACGTCATGTAACAGAAATCAATGCGATGCGACGTGCAAAAATATACACCAATATATTAAAATATAAATTCTTGATTTCATTCTACAAAACATGCCATATAAAAACCGGCAGTGTATCGCAGACGTTTCGCAATCGCAAGCGTTTCGCAGCGAACCGCTTTCGCATGCGAACGCGTCAGTGTACTAAGGGCGTAATAGCATGAAAAACTTTCTATAATAGTTATGGAAATAGTAAATATTTGCAATACACTAGCAACACAAATTAAACAAAATGGCTGCTTTTTTCTGTAGCGCGTGAATTTAATTGTTTTTAATAATTATTATTATTGGAGTTTGAGAATGGTTAATAAATGTTGTGCTATTAGAGGTTGCAATAAAGAAATCATACCCAGGTTGTGGGATTTCCTTCCACGGGTAAGTTTTCATTTCTGGTAGTAGGGTGACTACATAATAATTATAAAGAAAATAAATGTAAATCCTAACAAAGTTTTTTTCAGATTACCGCAAATATAGAATAAAGAAAAAAATGGATTGGGATGATTCGTGGGAAATTAACTAATAACTCGTAATATGTAGCTTACATTTCTAACCTGAGGATTACCGGGCGGATTATTAAACTAGCCTTTACGCTGCTGCAAGGAGAGAAGTATTAGGCTCAGACGCCATATCTGAGGATGATCTGAGCGACATAACAATAGGGCAGTTATTAAAATCCTGCAAAGTAACAGGTAGATTCAGTGGGTCGCCACCAACGTGAGTTACCAGGTGACTCAAAACCCTATACATACGGGTCTCGGGGAATTGGGTGAAATGGTCCCGGCATGAGTGGACTGATCACCCGTCTGGAGCTTGCGCTGGCGTCCCCAATAAGTAAATAAAATAAACAATAACGTTTAAGTTATTAAATAAATCGTTTTTTAACTTGAGTATTATTTTACTTAGTTTATAAATAGTACTATATTTTATTGAACCTATGGAATAGCTACATATTTTTCTAGTAGCGTAATTGTAGAGGCGTAAGAGCGCAAACGAGCGTAATTTTGACTCACACACAACTCACGAAAGTAGGCTCAATTGCCTTCACACTGACTCATGACATGTGACATGTGGTTCACTGGTCCTAAGAATTTTGTTTAACATGGTCACCCTCGTCAGAAAGGGACGCGCCACGATTTCGAGCCTCTCTTTCGGCTCGCTTTTCTAGTCTCAGTGAACCTTCCAGTTGTACAAAGTACTTACTACTTCCATGATTTATCTCTTCGCCAATTTAACACTCTTAAGCCTGAGACTTTACCGGTAGCGACATCTATCAAGTGCAACGGTAAGTTAAGGACGACTCAATCTATCTTTTTTTTTCTCGCCATCTATAAACTACGGCTGAACTAATACCTAAGACACTAAGACTTTTACATGGAATTTAATACGACCCCTGATAGTTAGATGGCGCTAACTCGAAATGAAACTTCTATTTTGTTTAGCCTGAGTAAAAATTACAAATAGATTTATTATATTTTCCTTTATTTACTTATAACGGATGGTAATTTAATCTAAATTACTTCTATTTATTTATTCTTTTTTTTATTAATCATCTCATATTGAATAGGCTGAATGGTATAATCAATTTTGCCCTAACAAAATTTTTGACATAATTAAGAACGCGACTGTCAACTATTGAAATGTCAATTAGGTGGTCGCAACTTCATAGGAAAAAATTGATCTATGAAACGGAGTAGCGATTTGATGGTCGACTATTTCCATCTCATTCGTACCTGCAGTTCCTCGCATAAGTGCATCTCTATCGGTCGGTACCTTTGTTTTGACATCTGTATCGGACACTTTTTTGAATGGGAGTCCTGTCTCTTATAACGCAGTGATTTCATTCTCGCTTTGTCAATTATGTTGTGTGAATAAACAAATGATTTTATTAATCAGTATACAATAACTATTCTACTCTATTAGAAAAATCATTTACTTCGGTACGATAAGGCAATCTTAAAGAATTAACGCCAATTTATACGAAACAACACACTAACGTTGGGTTTTATAGACACGTAATGGAAGGATTCTGCCTTACACAAGAAGACACATAAATCGATGGTTACGAAGACTCCACGACAAAGCATTCTATCAACTCTCACCGCCTCAGATGTAGCCAACGTTCCAACACGTTCTGGCTATTTTTCCCCCACAATACCGAGAACCAACATGTAACCAAAACCAAAGTGCTTACTAACTGTTTATTTTATTTTAATTTAAATCCTGGTCAAAAGTACTATCTGAAGTAATAATCCTGGTCACTGCACCAACCAGATGTAACAAACCCTCTAGTCAACGTCTCCAAGAATGGTTAAATCCCTGGTTACGTCACCCAGAAGTAACTATTCTAACCTACTCAATATCTACTCTTATTTGATTTATCTTTAACCTAGCTTGAGAATAACCTAAGTGTGTGTTTACATATTAGTTCTCGTAATATTATGAGTTGTGCTGTGATCTCCTAGTGTAGTTCCCTGATTGTATTCCGCAATGAACCTTGGATCTTTTCGAAGTGCTATGTCGGGAGCCTATTATTATAACCTGGATTAAATGTCTTACTACTATGTACTGTCTGTGTCTTAACCAACCTTATATACATTACAGGAATTACAGATAATGCTAAGGACTATCTATAGAAATTAAAACTAAATCTTACTTGGCTAACTTATACTATTGGTTTGTCTTAAATATACACTTAACACTACTAATTATTGAATTATTAATTATAAGGTGAGCTATGAGGTTTTCCAGCTTTTGAAATACCGCAACTTTGAAAGATATCTACTAACATATGTGTGTTCCTAACGCTTAACTTAGATAGGTGAGTATAAGGTATATGACCAATGGTACCGATGATGGTTTTATTTGCTTTAATAGAATCTCTCAGCTTATAGTTGGGTCTAGTATGGACCAGGCCCCGCTAGAAATGTTTATATGAGTGAGTATGTATTTCTTAAGGTCGGTAAAAATATGTAAGTATGGAAAATGCAAATATTGCTACAAAATTGATAATTCTCAGCTTTATTAGCTAGATCTGGCTTATGGAAACATGCCCCTCCGTCCGCATGTTACAGTAATCCTCGTCTCCAGACTTGGACAGATTCCCTCCAGATGCTCAGCTATTATTTTCTTGATTTCAATATAAATAATGAATAACTAAGGTCTGAACATAGTTTAGTCTGTCTGTCCTTGTATACTTAGATAAAACAGAGAGGAGAGACAAAAAGTCTCCAAGTGATTTATCAGTTTTCACAATTATGGATTTATTCCATATATTGTGATCAGCTGAGAGATCTTTTATTTTTATGTTAAAATCTAAATGATTAACTATATATCATATATGAATTCAACCTTACAATTCATTAATGGGATACTGATAAATCTGATCTCTGAAGGAGAGTAAGTTATTAAAATTAATTAATAATAGGGATAGTGGTGATGTACCCATACTTTAATTATGTTAGAGTTATAATGTGGGTTTACCAACAGGTGGTAATAGGTAAGTTAAGTGTGCAGAAGAGAATTAGCAGTACTCAAACTGATGTAACTTGACTTGTCCATTGTTTATATAATTTTCAGGTTAGAATTACATCCTTAAATCTGAGATCCATTGTATTTTAGATTGATTCAGTACTTATCACCATTATTAGTGAATTTGTCTATATTCACTCAATAATAGAAGCTATTTGTACTCAACCAAAGGAATCATCCTTAATAAATCAATTTCTTTATGAATATTTAGAAGTTATTTGCAGATATTCCAGTGAGTGGTAGCAACTACTCAATATCCTTTGATAGTGTACTAAAATATCTTTTGACATAGCACACAGGCGGTAACTGCCTTATATCTAGATTCGAGCAGACACTGAACACAACTAGAATCAAACTATTGTAATTTATTTGTAAGTTTTATAAATGTATAGACTCCCATCTTTAAGGAATATAGTTTTACTAATAAATTTAACTTTCTCAACAAGGAATTTGACCAATGCCGGTACAAGGATTAGGATATGATCTTATTCACTAGATTGGACCAATTATTAGGTATTTACTCAACTATATAGACAAGTAAAGTCAACATCCATTAAGTACATGACTAAATTGAGTCAAATAAGTAGGAAAAGGGGTTGGAAACGTTCCATTACCCACAACATTCAGTATTTGTAAATAATGATAAGGTTAATTGGAAACTCACCGAATCTATAGTCACTTCAACACATAATTAGCACAACTAAGAACTTTCACTTTCCAATTTTTCCTTAGTTAATTACTTATTTTCCGATATTGGATAGGTTTTATAAATAGCCCTATAATTATAAGATTCCTAGGAACCTCCAATTCACACTTTTGATACCTCCATTTTGATAAATGATAAACCGACTAATTATTTGTGTTATTTGACCATTTTGTTTTATTTTGTGTTTTAATTCCTAAAAATGGCGCCATTTCCTACCAGCCATTTTTAACACCCCTACCTATATGTATGTGAAATTAAGGCCTATTCTTGTCCCTATCGGTCCCTAAGTCCCTGACAACTACAGAATTTTTAAACCATTTCATAGTGCAATGAGATGGGTCCCTAATTAGGTATCCCCGGTGTAAGGAATACCCTCCTATCAGCTAGCTACGAGACTTCGGGAGAGCTTCTCCCTTCCCTAATAGAAATTTACCTGCCTATCAACCTACAAACGTGTCCTACTCTTGGTTTTTGGGCCAACATTTAGTTAAAACCCTAGCTTCTAAAACGCCGAGTGGGCAACCCGTTATCCTACTTTCTAACAGCCCAACGTGATAATTCTGATTGGGAAGGAACAGAATTATGCCCTAACAGAGGTTTAGTTATATGAGGCAGTCTTCCAAATCGTCCAGTGAGATTAGATCTCTGCGCCTTTCGGATCGTCGGCTCTGGGCTCAATGAAAGCGCTTTCATTCAACTAAGCAACTAACTAGGCATTCTCTTAACAGAAGCCCACTTGACACGTTGCAAAGCCAAGCTCCAGGACCTACCCCGCAAGGTTCTTACAAATAGCCCTTAAAGAAACAAATCAAAATATCTATTTGAACAAGAAACGAATTCTACCCTATATCCACTTTCGCAGATATCAGGCAAAACCCATATTCTCGTCAAATCGCAGCTAATGCTCAACTACTCTAATATTTAATTAAATTTACTGGGGAAATCTACTTATTTTGTGAATTCTTCAAATTAAACTATATACGTTAAAACCGAACTTAATTTTACCATTTCAAGCTCGCAATAACGTATTTTTCTCAAAAGATTCGCGGGGAAATATGCGTTCCTAAGCCTCATGAAGAAACCTTGCGCCCAAACACTTTTCTTGCAGACTACTTCTATCTTGAGTTAAAATAAACTTCTTCAATGACGCTTCTTACAGAGGTGAGATTGGCGCCCGGCAGCACAACGTTGTCCCCCAAAGACCGCAGATGAAAAAGCCTCGAATGTCCCTTCCTATCAGTTTTATGCAACTCTCTCTTGTCTATGTGTGTGTAAAAATCTCGAATCTTCCATGAATTCCAAGCTCCCCTACCTTACTTCCTGTATTGCAACTATAATAATTCTATTCTCCCGAACCCTATATCCACCGAAATAACAATATAAATAGTTAATGTAAAATATACCTTATAATAGCATGATTTTATACATAATTCTTACAAAATAACTATTTCCACGCAATTACTTGTGCTATAGTCTAGCTTAATTAATAATTATTTTCTACTTTCTTTATAATCGACATAAACCAAACAGTTCAGCCCGTTGCCGATCATATCCTTATCTTCTTTTCCTCTATTATCAAGATTAATTTCATTATTCATCCATTTTCCGTACCCCAAAATGTTACAATCAAACGAACAGAAAAATCAATAATGGCAAAATAATTCCTATACTGGCAATGATTCGTTTCCCTCCAGCTTTGGACAAAATATCACGTGACATCCCTGCGCTACTATTGGGTAGTCAATTCGATCACGCCACTTTTCCGTGTGAATCTACCTCCTAATTTACTAACAGGTGCAAATATCAACGGAACTTCTACCATAGACCAAATTTTCTATCATAGACACTAGATCTATAATTCAAGTGGCCTATACACTTGACAGCGAATAGTTACCTATTAAAATTAAATCCTATATTTACCCTTCGCATGTTTAAAATTATTATAATAAGCTAATATTTATTCTTTAACTAACGAACTTCACAATTATTTTGTGCCCTCAGTTCTTTGCGTAATAATATCATTGCAATCGGAACGTTTATTCCTTCGGTGTCATTACTTGACGTTGTCAAAATGACATTATTTTCTTTGTTTACAATTTATAGAGCCAACAATACGCTGCCGTTTTCAATAATTAAATTTACCAAATAACTAGTAATATGCAACAAAACTACAGTTTACAGACTCAGTTCAAAACCTCCTGAAGATGACAAGGTTAGTTCAATTTCTCTCCCTTTATCATGTAAATATTTGAGAAGAAATAACACGTTCATATTTGAACTGTTACAACCTATAACACTTTATTGCAAAATTTATAGAAATGAAAATTCAAAGTAGTAACAAAAATTAAATACTTGAATGAGCGCAAATGGAATTTCTTCCAGTCAACCTTAATGTTTTTTTCTTTTAGTCAATATATTTAAAATTATTCCGTTACTGACTGACAGACACCGCAGAGCCAAAACTACTGGGCGTAGGAAGCTGAAATTTGGCATGTAAGTAGGTTCTTTAGGGATTGTAAGGGAGCACTAAGAAAGATTTCCCGAAATTTCCAAGGGATCAACGTCCCGGGCCCAGTAAGCTATAAAAGCGCATTTTAAATAGTCAATGTATGAAATTAGCTAAACTTGTTGACACCAAAAATTTACTTGTGGTTGTACCTAGCTAAGTTTACTACAGTCTCCAAAGCGCAAATAGAAATATCCACGAGTGAAGCGCCAAAACCGACTTCGCCCCAAACGAAAGTGTTTCTATTTTGTTTGTTAACACGTTTTGCATTTTGATGATTAGGAACAAATTATGTAGTATTATTTAACATCTATTAATTTAAAATGCATTATTTGTACTAAGGGATTTAAAACACCGGAGGATGGGCAGCAGCATCTTTCCGCGTATTATGCCATCACACTGCGATCGCCAACCCGCGTGCCAAGCGTGGCGATTACGGCAAAACCCTCCATGGATGAAATCCTTGGAGTGCACTGGCACCGCACCTATAACTTTATATTGCGTTGAAATTTTAATGATTTCTCCGATCAAACATCTCAATTTTTCAGCCCTGCATTTGATTCGGCCACATGGAAAATAAATACCCCATTGTTCACTTAAGTAAATTGGTGTCATTGTATTGAGGCCAAGTAAGTGTATAAGTGGCAGTTACGCGTTATACCTTAGAGGAGTCGTCGCCAACTCGATTGTTACTAAGATATCACGTATAATTGTTGTTAATACACGGTTCTTTCCGACTCCTGGTAGTGACGATGCGTTTTTTTGCGGAAAATTTTGCAATATCTTGAATAGTATAGTTTGGCTTGGTATTATGTGAAACATTTCGAGATTGACGCTCTTTTGTTTAAATTAATTTGAACCATAGAGAAATAACATCAATATAAGCCTAGAGGCTTTGACATTAGTACGAGGTTGATCGGTCAGTTTGTTATTAATTAAACCTACAAAAATTCGCCCAAGTCCTGTGAGGCAAATACTAGTTGTGTAACTTGTGTGTAACCTAAGAATTTTCAAATTAACTTAACTAACTAAATTACTACCTAAGTAGTTGCTAAATAGGTACCTAGCTACCGATGGTATGATTCTAACGTGTCTTCAGTTACATCATTTCATCTCTGACAGAGACTGATAATGATACCTATCTATACTTACTAAGATAGGGCCTCGTGGCCATACGGAACCATAAACAGCAATAACATTTAGGTATATAATTTGAAAAAAAAATCACCTTTCTCCCCGCTCTATCAACAAGCTGGCACGCCAAAAACGACCCAAATATCTGGACCGCAGCGAGCAAAATCGACTGCTTATTCGGCGAGAGTCCTATACTAGTGTCTTCATTATTCGATGCCTTCTTGAAGATCTGGCTAGCATAGACCAGCACTGCTATGCAGCCGCAGAATTCTCTAGTTAGGTTCACTATTAGAGCCACCCAGAAAGCTTTCAAGGCTGTTTTGTCGGCAACTGAAAAGGAAATTTTGAGGTTAGGAAATTAGAACATAACCTAGAAATTAATTACTACGGAGTCAATGATTCAATTCATATGATATTGTCGTATTTCCTCATGACTGAGGGTCGTGGTCATTATATGGAAAGAAACACACATAACGACTCTCTTGGCAATTGAAATGGAGTGCGCTATGGTTTGCCATTGCCTTCTCCATTTCACACACTAGCTGATATCATCATCCAGAGTGCAGGTTTCCT
Source organism: Ephestia elutella (assembly GCA_018467065.1). Lineage (NCBI taxonomy): Eukaryota > Metazoa > Arthropoda > Insecta > Lepidoptera > Pyralidae > Ephestia > Ephestia elutella. Next base: position 8,657 of record JAEMBS010000425.1, read on the forward strand.
CACGATGTTTTCCTTCACCGGAAGCAAGTGGTGGTCGATAAAAACTAACATAGGTACATGAGTCAGATTGGTATACAAACTCATGTAGCACGGGCAGGATTCGAACCTGGGACTTTTGCAGCCACGGGCGGGCGACCTACTACTCGGCAATCACCGCTAGTAATAGGTACTCAAAATAATCCCGGCACATGTTCCCGGGGTTATTTTGAGAATAGACCACGTATTCGACCATGTGACCCATTCTGACGCCAAGGCCTTATCCACCCTTGATCTAGGCAATAACAACAATACTAAAAGTACCTATCCTAAATTGCCATCAATTGGTCGGCTTTCTACGCTGTCTCCAATCGACTTGTGACTCATACACAATAGAAGAAAAACATATTTATTGTCAGAATTAAACCCGTCCTTGATATCTGGCCTGCACATTACTCTCAATTCATCAATAATTGTGTTCTGAAGTTTGCATAGTGTCAAAAGCTCAGAAGTTAAGTGAACATATAAAGAAGTCAGTATAATTGACCTGTGAGTTTTTTTCATTGGAGCTAATATTTTTTATTGAATAGCTATGATCGCTTCCGAGTAAATATGTCTGGTAAACATGGTCTGCGTCATCCAGTAAATACAGATTTTTGCCCTTCAATCGGCCGGTCCAGTGGTAGACTAGTAGTATAAACTTATTATATAGGAACTGGCGTAAAATAAGTCTATATTAGACGTAGATAGATGCCTGTGTCGAAAGATCCCAGATACAAATCCGTTCGTGCCTCATGAGTTTGTATAGGTACCAATCTGACTCTTCGTTCGTTAATTTTCATAGACCACGTCTTGCTACCAGTGAAGGAAAATATCATCGGAAAACCTGCATTCTAATTGATAATTTATCAGATAGTGTGTAAAATAGATGGCAGAAGACAGGCATACATGGAAATTACTCCACGCGTTATACCTTAGAGGAGTCGTCGCCAACTCGATTTTAGACAAGAACGAAGTTCTTAAAATTATTGATTTATTGATTGTGTAAAATAAAGAAGGCCCCATGAAAGTAGTTGCGAGTGTTTCATCCTACGTAATGATACCTAAAAGAGCTTTTAAATAGTAAGAAGGTAAACAGTATACCTAGTTTTAAGTTGGCTCTCTTTGCAATGTTAATGGAAGCTGGCTGCAGCAATTAGAATGTTGTTATCCTCCGCGTGATGATTTCCTTTATCGGAAGCAAGTGGTGGTCTTTAAAAAATTTAAAGCCAGATTGGTCTACAAACTTGCTAGACACGAATCGGATTTGAATCTGGTACTTTTCGATCACAGAGTACCTACCACCGTTTTTTTAAATTGTTTACCATATTATGTTTTTATGTATCTTTACCACTTTATATTTTAGATTTTACTATTTGTATTATTTATGGATATGAGGCTAATCTGACTCACATGTGGAGAGTTAAGTAAGGGTCACCATTAAATTAACTGATTGACCGTAGTACTGTACCTACTATGTTCGGACGAGTACTTGGTAGGTTTATACCAGAAGGGCTGGTAAATGAAACGCGTGTTCACTGTTTAGTGAGTAAAATCAGACTGTCTGTAATGAATATTTTGGGGTTTAACGTTAACAGTTATAACGGAACATTATGTTATAAAAAAACAACAAATTACTGAAAGTTCGGCCTCGTGGGAATGCCACGGAACGCCACAATTGCATGAAACAACTTACACAGTAACTTAGGCGAGAACTTAGGGTCGCAGGTGGTCTGTTCTATGATCAGCCTGTCCACTTCTTCTTTGATCTGTTCATCGTCTGGAGGCAGGGAGCGCAGCCAACTCAGGACTTTTGCTGTTTCCTGCAAGAATAATAAGCTTCGGTTTTGGTTGATAGGAGGCGCCACAACACAAGCAGATAATCAATACAAAGTTCTTCCGTTATTGACTGATTGACTGATAGACAACGCACAGCCAAAACGACTGGGCGTAGGAAGCTGAAATTTGGTATGTAGGTTCCTTAGCTTATTTATAGCCTACACTATAGGAACGAAGTCCCGGGCGGCCTACTTCACACACATCTAATTTGCGCATGTCATATTTTGTTTCCAGATTTTACAATAAATAGCTAACAAATATCAAAATCTGTCCAGTAGTTTTGACATCCGAAATCGCGGAAAGATTTCGTTTTTCGTTTCAGTGGAGTGGTTTGAGATATTCAAATTTGTGTGAATAGAAAAAAAATAATTAAAAAAAGTTAGCTAAGTATATTAGTGAGTTTTATTATTAGGTACATTTTTTTATTTCTCAAAAATAGGTATAAAGAGAAAATAAAAAAAATATCAAATATACTCACATACATATAATGTGTAATGTACAACGTTAAATTACCTCATTCTTCCCGCTCTTGACCAAGTAGGACGGGGTCTCAGGCAGCCTCAGCAGAATACAGAAGTGCACGAGAGGGATCGCCAGCAGTATCCACAGCACGGTGTCGTAAGGCAGCTGGTCTCCCAGGATGAACACCAACAGGTTTCCAACTGTCTGTAACAATTTAAACATGTGTTCGTTACGTCACGTGTGAAATAATTTTTATCACCGAAACACAAGGTTCAAAATTCGAGGTAGGTATTCCTCCAAGCGCATATATTTTCAAGCGCACCAAATGAAACGCACTAAAACTATTCCTATGAAGCCTATGTACATTTCAGTACCGCATAGTGATGTGTCGTTTCCGAAATTTTCAAAGAAACAGCAGAAAGTTTCTTGGAAATTTCTCGGAAATATTAATACGAGTAAAAACCCAAGAAATTTCGGAATTCAAGGGAAGAAATTTTCGGGAACAGGAAATTTCTCAGCGGCACATCGCTAGTAGCGCCACTAGCGCTAACGAAGTCGTTAACAAAAGAAAGGTGCGCTTCGAAGAATAGTTTAGGTGCGCTTGATTTTCAAGCGCACCAAATGAAGCGCACAAAAGCGCAAAACCGGATGCGCTTCAAGGAATACCTCCAAAATTCTTCTATAGTGTTGTATAATTCTACTTTATCCCTAACTATAATTCCTAAACATAATCCCTAACCATAATTTTATAAATGCCAAAGTGAGTTTGCTTGTTTTTTACCTCTCACTATTTATCTACTGAACCAATCTTCCTGAAATTTCGCATATGTATCTACACATAGTTAGAAGTACTGAGAAGGACATAGGGTACTTTTTACCCAGAAAAAGCACTGTTCCCGTGGGAAATTCATGCGGATGAAGCCGCGGGCAAAAGCTAGTAAAAACTTAGAACTTGTACCTCTAAGTAGGTAGTAAAAACTTGGGTTAAAAGTGGCTTTTATAAAACTTAATTACAATACGACTGCCGAATGAAGATTATATTTATTTTTTCGAAAATTCAATTAACGAAGCTTTTATCTGGTGAAGTTTCGGTGAGGCGGAATTTGGGAATGTCAGCTGGCTTTGATCATTTCTTTAGAAAAGAATTAATTGAAAAAAAAAAACATTGATTTGTAGTATATTGAAGACTGACCGACTGAAAGTGGTTTTTCTGAAACGGAAATTGTAATTTCCGGCGTAGGTATCAATTTTTTTATAACATAGGGCGGCAAACGAGCAAGCGGGTCACCTGATGGTAAGCGATCACCGCTGCCCATGGACTTCTGCAATACCAGGGGTATCTCAAGAGTGTTGCCGGCCTTTCAAGAAGACGTAGTTTCGTCTACATCCACTATCTCGTCTACATCGTCGACTCGTCGTCGTTCAATCTATTACGAAATTTTATGAAAGTAGGTATCTATTAATAACTAGCTTTATCCAAATGATATATCTAATACCTAATATTTATTCTTTGAACATTTTGAATGAAAACATCCCTTTAAAATCGTATTTAAGCATAGGTAAATTTTTGATAAAAATTTGGCAGGACAACACTTTTTTTTTTTTCCCTCAGAAAAGTAAGTAGGTATATTTATTTTAAGAAGAGACATATTTACAAATTAATTAAAGAAAAAAACACTTAAGTAGGTTTTTATATTTAGGACTCCATTATGACTTTACAGTCAAATAAATGTCCAAATTTTACCAAGATTTGGCAGTTGTCGTCTAACATTAAAATGTGTTTTCCATTATGTACAGGGCCATTAAAATTGTACTTAATAAACATCTTCGCTCGCTGGAGTAATAAGAGGTAGAATTAACAAGGCGTCGTCATGGCATCGTAGTACAGAGATGTTGTTGAAAGATTTTCGAAGAAACAACATTTCGCACTCAAATACCCTTCAAAATATGATTAAGTACCCAGTTAATCATTTTGTCTAAATTAAGTTTCAATTTTCCCCTCTGACCTACTTAGAGTCTGATCCTAAGACACGTTCCAAGCTAACGTAGATCGTAGGTAGGTAATATACTTAAAAATCAATGTGTCAACCCAATCAATCTCTCTTCCCGCGCAGATTGTAAAAGTCAGTCGAAAGAAAAGGCTTTAGGTAAACTGATTCATTCACTCATAGGCGATGGCCTAGAAACCTGTCACTATATCTGAATCTCCATTCCATCAAGCCTACTATTCAGCTAAGCGTGGCCTTCGAGTCTCGTGACTCTTGGCTCTGTCTACATCGTAACGGATAAGACGTTACGTGATGCTGTATGTGTATCTGTTCCTAGAGTGTGGAGTTACACGTGTCTTCATGCGATCGACGATCACGACCACGACTTGAAAGAAAAAGCTTAAATAATCAAAGGGAAAAAGTACCAATATCCGTAGGGAGGTCCGTACCTTAAATATTATACCTACCCTAGTTTCTGTGCATAACATAAGACCATAGATTTACTATCAGTAGTATATCCAAATAATATGTAACACTAAGTACGTAATATGACATATAATACTATAATATTATAAAGAGGAAAGCGTTTGTAAGTTTGTGAGTTGGTTTGTAGGGGGTAATCTACGGAACTACTAAACCGATTTCAACAATTTTATCTCCATAAGAAAGATAGACAGATAGATAAAGAACTTTATTTGTAGCCACAACAATACATATAGTTTTATACAACAAACAACAAAAATAAACAAACAAAAAAAATGTGTGTTGCAGCAATACAAAAAGGTCACACCTCAGTGGCACTATTACCCGGGGGGTAATATACTGATTTTCAGTTGTGATCAGATGCGAGTGCGAGATGAAAATATTAGAAAAAATAAAGGAAGTGATAGCTAATAGGAAAATGCAATAAATAAATACTAATATATTATTACACTACACTAATATATTAATTCAATAAATAAATACTAATATACATAATGGACAGAACTATAGTTCTGTCCATTTCTTATAAGTATGTATATATGTATCTTACCAAGCTATAGCTTGGTAAGATACATTAAACCAAAGCTACATTATACCAGAGCGACATAAGCTACAATTTATGTTTGTACCTCCCGAGCGAAGGCAGGGCGGGGCGCCAGTATATTATAATATCTAGAACAAACCTGTGAGAATATAACAAAAGTGCCAGTCATGCCCCTGATACTGTCCTCGCTGATCTCCTTCACGTACAGGGGCACCACCACGAACCCGCCGCCGGAGCCGAAGCCGATGAGGGCGCGGGCGCCGATCAGCGCGGCGGGGTGCGCGGAGATCAGCTTCACTGCCCAACCGAGCTGTAGACAAGAATGGATTATCAGGCAGGGCTGCCAGGGTATTTTTTTCGCAATTCTGGGTAAAAATTTGGCTCTTGGAGAAATTTTGGAGAAATGGAATTTTTGGAGAAATGTTTGGAGAAAAAATAAATGTCGTGGAGAATTTTGGGTATTTTGTTTTTAGGTTTGGGACGCCTTGTTGAAAACAAACGCTTCCATTAAAAATATATACTCTCTACACACGATTCAACTTGTCATTCAACAGAGCATCTGTATTCTGATGATGTGACAAACCGTGTCGTGCACAGTACGTTTAATTTAACAATCGTTTTCGAACGAATTGTTGAAAAAAGAAAAAAAAAGCTCATCAGCCGTTAGGAACACGGGCAAAAAACCGGTTGGGCCTTTGGGTATGGAGAAATATAATTTCAATTTTGGGGAGAAATAGAAAATTCCATAATTCCATCTGGCAACCCTGTTATCAGGGAAACTTGTGCAGGAGATGCGAGCGCTTTCTAAGCAGAAAGTATGCTACCTTTGGTGCGGGGGAACGCGCTCACTAATGCAAAATTTCAAAATACGCTCTTTTGGCTGCGCGATCCTCTCTCATCCTCTCCACGTGGCCGAGCCATTGAAGCCTTGCTGCTTTCGTTTCGCCCATAATATCGGGACGACCAAGCGGGAAACGACCTGTCGGCCGGCCCAGATACCGCTGGAGGGATGAGGTCCTAAAAGATCTGGAGGCCCTCCAAAGAGCCGACTGGCAGGAAGGGCGCAGAACAGGAAGGAGTGGAAGCTTCTAGTATCGGAGGCCAAGATCCTCTTTGAGTCGTCGAGCCATCGAAGTAAGTAATTCGAAATATTATCGACAACCTTTTGCTTTTATCAATAAATATCAAATTAAGTATACGTCTGAGCAAGAAATATTGAATAATAAGATAACGAATTGATTCCTCTGTAAACCTGTATAAAGGGAATTGATCACAAATCGAAATTGATGGATTGGTTTTCTGATTTTCAGGTCACGACATCTTTTCGTTCATAAAGGTAATTTTGAGGGATTTGACCGTTTTTTGCTCATAGTACGTATTTCGCTCTTTCCTCATGTAGCCCATGATAGCATTTTATTAGCGAGATAGGATGGCGTTTAAGGTGCCGTGGATATGACTATGGTACCTGGTTCAAAGGTTATCTATAGCCATTCAAAGGGGAAACGCGGCAAGCGTTATGGGTACCTTTGAGCCAGGTACAGTCCGGGTTTCATTTTTGACTAATTTATTTTTCTATTGTTTTATTTTTAAGATAATTTTATACCGACGAAACTAGTTGTAAATATTTTTTTTTATGAATAAATGAATTTTTGGATCAGATCTAAGGGGTAATTTGTATAATCGTAACTAATATTATAAATGCGATAGTGAGTTTGTTTGTTGCCTTTTCACGCTTTATCTACTGAACAATCTTCCTGAAATTTTGCATACCTACACATAGTTAGAAATACGGAGAAGGACATAGGGTACCTTTCATCCCGGGAAAAAGCACTGTTCCCGTGGGACGTTCACGCGGGCGACACCGCGGGAAAAAAGGTAGTACTTACTAGTATAAATCCTTCATCCCTTCTAAATAGGTAGGGTGAAAAACTGCAGCGTTCTAGTCAAAATAACAACTCCAGTTACATCCAATATGAAGTCTAATCGTGCTATGCGGGATTTTCAAGATTTAACTCGTATAATAGAGTCTTTGTTACCAAGGCATCATAATTCGATCCGATCGAAGATACAAGCGAAGCAAATGCGCACTCCAAGTGTGCGAGACAAACTAAATTCTTTTAGATCGCATTTCTGCGCGTGGAGAACCTGGTGTGTTATGGTGTGATATTTTTAATAATTGAATCATTTATTTATTTAAAAAAAAATTCACAGCTAGTTCCGTAGGTATAAAATAATCTTAAAAATAAAACAAAAGTGAAAATAAATTAGTCAAAAATGCAAATTAATTATTTTAATTTTATGATGTAATTTTATTTTCAACACAATTGTAGTGTTTAGAAATAAATGATTAAGAATATGTGCGTGGATCGCAATCCACAGAAAAGTGCGCGGAAAGATGAATAAAATTACTAAGTATCTCTCCTCTCTCTTCAGCCCTTTTCGACCCAACGGGTGTAGGCCTCCTTCAGCTTATGCCACTTCTACCGGTCTTGGGTAATCTCTATTTAGGTAGGTTGTATACTCACAACGATAGGCAAGGTGACGAACTGGAGCGCCCTCTTCCGGCCAAACCTATCAGCCGCCACTCCATACAGGAACACAGCTATTGGCGCGAAGATGAACATGATAGATGCCATCCACGATACTTCTTCTTCAGTGAGGGGCGTGCCTGATGGTGAAGCATCGCTCATGAGTAATGCTCGGTGGGGGGAGATCCAGCCCATGGCTGTTCCGTAGGCGAGGATTGGCATGCATACTGGAAGAGAAAAAAGTTGCGATAAAAAAAGTTGCATAATAATCTTCTTCTTATCGATATTACTAACACTGGTGTCAGATTTTATTCAAGTCGCCTAAAGGCATCTGACATGACGTTTACGACTACCGCCATTTAGTGGCAGTAGCCGTATGCACACTAGTAAACTAAACAGTCAGCCAATGTGCAGGTTTCCTCACGATGTTTTCCTTCACCGGAATGAATGTGTGTGAAGCGGTAGTGGCCGAGTGGTAGGGCGCCTGCAAAGGTCCCAGGTTCGAATCCTGCCCTACTACATAAGTTGTATACCAATCTGACTCATGTATGGTAGTTTTCATCGACCACCACTTGCTTCCGGTGAAGGAAAACATCGTGAGGAATCCTGCACTTTGGTTGATGATTATCAGTTAGTGTGTGAATAGGAGAAGGCAATAGCAAACCATTTCATTATCATTGCCAAGATAGTAGTTGTGTGTGTTTCATTCCATATAGGTAATAGGAAGGGTGGTCACCCTCAGTCATGAGGAACACGACTGAAGGAGGAAGAAGTGTCATTGCTAATTCCCTAATATGGGTTGGTCTTGGACCGTCTAGAACAAAATTTGACTACATTAGATTTTTGCCTAGAGCTTAAAGTGACTACTACATAATCGGTCGAACACTCATATCTCCTAAAGCAAAAATTGACTAGTACCGAAAAAACGTAGAACACATTTCGCCTACTGTTGTATTTTTCGTGTGAAAAAATTACAAAAAGTTTTGTCCATTTATTTTTGTAACGTAGATACAGAAATTCCTGACTTGACCGAAATTCAAACGAATGCGTAATACATACATATGGAAAAAAAGATTTTGCGATTATTTTCCTCCAAGATTATACACATTCTTGGAAATATTGGCTCATTTCAAGAGAGTTTTATTTTCAGTCAAAATTTGTTTCTTACGTAAAGATATTGGTTCTCTTAACTGAACGAGGCCAAAATAATTTATACTAAGATTACATATCTTCGATCAAGAAACCAAAGTTTCTTGTTCCGAAGAAATTACACTTCATTTCATTAAAGAGATCTAAAAATCTTGTTTCAACATCTGTTTGTAATTGATACGAGATATTTCGTCTTCTTTAGCAAAAAAAATTGCTTTTTTGATAGAAGATAAAAGGCCTCTTAGTAAAAAAGATATTTTTTCCTCCGAGAATACGTTTTTATTTCAATGTCAGGTCGTTGTCTTGAACACTATATTGAAAATGTCTCTAGCTAAAACAAAGTTTTATTTATTTCGAAACTTTTTTTTACAAGCAAAATTTCCATGAAATCAGATATATAATCAGCTTTTTATTTTATTTTAAGATTTTCCTCTCTTTATTTAATATTATTTTGTTTACATTGATTAAACCATTTAATAACAAATTCGGTCCTGTCTCCTGTCTAAATATCAGTCTTCAATAAATAGCACAGACTGCACAGAGTACTATAGGTATAGCATGTTCGTTCATCCATTGTAAAAAATAAACCAAGTATTTCAGCGACTTAATATTATTAAAACAATCATCAGGCATGGCAATATTCCTCAACATGTTTATTTTTATTGTATTAGATGCTTATTTATTTTGTAAGTTCCCTCTCGCTCACACTCCGTCCGCCGCATGTGGTCAGGACGACCGGGCTAGGAAACCATACTTCCTTATTCAGAGACCATACGCCATACACTAACATAAATCCTACCTACCTAGTACCTACTGAGTCACACTTTTAAAATTCATTAAAAATCTAAAAAAAAAAACCGACAGCCGCCGTTGTAATTTTAACACATCCAGGTTCTCTCTGACAATCAAGACGAATCCAACCGACACCTCCTCCAAGATAAAATCCGCCAAGCCATTTAGTCTGTAGGGCGTGCCAAAGAATTATACATAAGTAGTAAGTACATAAATACATACACCCGAAAAACATTACCCTCCTTCTTTGCAGTCTGGTGAATAGCACCCAAGAACCTTCTTTCTATTGGGAGTCTATTAAAAATTATATTCGTTTCTTCGGCCAAAAAAAATGGTTATTAGAAGAAAATAGTAGATTTTACAACAAGTGCACAAAACGAATCATTTTTATCCGAGACTTTTAGCAGCCCGAGCCGAAGGCGAGGGCTGATAGTAATGTCGAGGATAAAAATCGTTTTGTGGACGAGTTATAAACTCTGCTTTTCACTTCGATTGCGAGGAAATAAATAAAATTGAAGAAATTACATATTAAACGCACAAAAAACAAGAGCTGTTTCCCGCCACTTTATTTTTTAATCTTACGACATTGATAGGCTTGGGCTGCAGACCTATACAGCCTACTATTAAATTAATTTTGTAATAATATTTTTCTTAAATTAATTAAATAACCTACCGTACTTCAATTTAAATTTTAATATATTTTATGTCTTAAAAAACACATAAGGCAAATAAATTAAAAGTAAATATTATAAAATAACAAATTTTATCTATGAACTTTTTATCGTGTTTGGCTGTATGGCTCATTTTCTTTGCCTTAATATAGATACATTTATGAGTAGATACGTTAATGCCCTTGTGCACAAAATTCGATTTTGTATCCCTTGTGCACAAATAAGCACTTTCTGAGCATGAGAAGTGAAAAGATTGTTTTCCTTTAAAATAAAACAAATTTTGTAATTAACTAATGTTCTTCTTGTAAAATGATGTTGGTCTTATTTCTAGATTTAAAAATTTTTCCTCCAAGAGTTTTGAAGTTTTCAATGAATAGTATTCTAGAATAAACCCTAACCGTTGCAAACCCTTTGTCCTCGTTGGCTAAACATTAGCCAATCAGAAGCTGATACACGATACTCAGAAAATAGTGATGGGAAAAGCCTTTCATTAGTATTCGCCTCGCGATTTCATGGAAGGTCAAGTAATCGTATTATCTTAATCCATTATTTTAAGTAATATCAGGTGTCGTTTTTTTCTACACAACATTATTATTATATATTTAATAATATAGGTTAAAATAAAATACAATGGATATATAATGACTGCCAATCTTGAAATTGTTTCTGCCATTAATTTGACGATTGTGTGTACCCATTTTCTTTTGTCTTATTTTTTTTAAATTAGTCTTGTAAGCGTTATGGATATAACACCTATTAGCTTGTAATATGAATAAATAAATAAATAAAAATATATCGGATATAAATCTTATATAGATATATCGGATTTTTCGAACTGCTATCCACACACTGCAATACAATCGATACTATCGAAGTTCAATATCGAATGTACTATCGATAGTATCAATAGTATTGCTACTAAATTGCAACAATAATCTATACTATCAATAGTTTTGTCCCATCGAATTGGCTCATGTTTCAATTTAAACAATTTATTGACTTCTACTAGTCTATAAGATTTCGTGATGATGGACAAATGGTAAGCCCAGGTTATCGTCTCGTCGAACAAACATACACACATAAACTTCTATTCGAAGTTTGTATGTCTGTTCCCATTAGACTCGGAGACTTTCGTTTCACTCGGTCAATTATTTATGAATATTTAACTAGCTGTAGCCCGCGACTTCGTCTGCGTAGAATCCCCCGGGAACCAAATATTTTTTCCGGGATTAAACGTATCCTATACCTATGTTAATCCGGGTGCTAAATTTTATACAAGTCTGTTCAGCCGTTTTTGCGTGATTGAGTAACAAACATTAAAACTTTCGCATTTATAATATAAGTAGGATTTGCATTTATAATAATAGTACGATAGGATATTTAGATGTGACAATTGATACCTCTCTTATTGATATCTCACTTCAACCTATCATTAGCACACTATTAGTAGATTTTACTCCTCAGCACCCCAGTCGTCGTTTTGAAGTCTTATTAACCACACCAGAAACAGAATCCTGGCTACGCCCGTGACAAGCAGAGTACAGTTTTGGTATTCAAAATTCAGGACGGCACTGAATTTGTAATTGTTATGGGCAAACGTGGTAGTATTAATACAGTGTGTTGTTTTTTTTTAATTCAATCGGTTTGGTCTATTAAATCACGATTAAATCCTAAATCATCGATCGATGTTATCGATTAATTTAATGGCCCGCCGCGCGCACGTACATCCCTAACGGTCGTTTACTAACTTGTTTGTTGAGTGCTGTGAGTGAACTGCTGTGCAAAGTTACAAATTCTTTTGGTAGTTAGTAACCTAAGTGGCTACTATGGACCAACTTCTCAAATCCTGGCAAATGCCAGCTGCCAGATGAAGTTGTAGAATTATTTTCTAGTAAGTATTCTCAAAAATGTATTGTTTTAGCTCTAACTTTTAGTTCCCTATGTACATACCTACCTACCTAATGGGGCCTTTTCATTGTAAAGGAGTTCAACCAGCGTCAACGTTGATTTACAGTTAAGTAAGTACGTAACTAATACGTAGGTATTTAGCTACTAAACAAATTTACTTAATTTTATAATAATAAATGCAAAGATGCTTGCGGCCCTCATGTACTGTGGGCCCTCCGACCTACGGCCTTTGGCATATTTCCTGTCTGATATAGTTCGGTCTATACCTACGTCTCCGAGACAAAAAGTAGGTAACAGGTGTCGAATCAAAACCTGAAAACCCCCAAGCTTTACTATCCTAGTTAAGTACGTCTCTACTATCCTAGTGGGCAGTTTTTTGCAGTGAAATGATCTGGTTGATGAGCATGATGAAGCTTGAACTAACTGCCTACCATTATTCAATTACCTATCTACAAGGAGCGCCGACAATACGACAATACGATGTGCAAATTTCAAAATGTTATATCTAATTTCGATTTTAGAATTTATTTGACATATTCAAATTTACTTCTATGGACTATTAAAGCCAGTGATTTATTTTATTGTCGGCCGGCGCCACTTTGTTTTTTTTAATGGATATGCGTTTCAAACCTTAGCAACGGTAGCGGTATAATAGCTTAGCCTATTGTAATCTTTAGGTCTTACTTACAGAAAACGAGATTGAGCCTGACCATCTGAGTGCTCTGACAGAGGAAAATCTCAAAGAACTTTTTGCCCTTTGATGGGAGTGCGTACCTATAGATTTAAAGAAAAAAAATTTCTGGAGTTCCTTGATGGATTGGTAAGTCAAAAAGATTTTGTTTTGCAACTATGTCTCTAATTCTTCCGCCGCTTCGTTTGTCCGGATTCGCTCTGCGCACATTTTCTGGCAGCAGAGCGTAGTTGCTCTGCACATTTTCTGGTAGCAGAGCGTAGGTTATCTACCCTCTATTTGTTCGTTTGTAAAAAATAATTAATTGTTTGTAAAAATTATTAGATTTTTCTTAGTTTGTTTGTATAAGAATATTTGTAACCTGTTTTGTATTTGTTTGCGGTTTGTACCGTGCGTTCCGGGTTTGTGCCATTCTCATACCTACCGCGGTTCTTCGTGTTGTTGCTTGATCTTGTTCTTTATTTACCTTTTTTATCTTTTCTTATTTGTTTGTTTGTTTGTGACTTGACGCGATGGCGAAGGCCTCCAATGCTAAGGCGACACTCGCCAACGAATTGAGATGGTTTGTGACGGCCGGTGGACTCCTGTCCCGGAAGGACAGGGAGGGCGCCATACTGCTAAGAGCGGATCACCTCCATACGATTCGCTCGATGTAGCGGAAGGAGCTGGCGGCGCTTACCGAAGCCGACCTTACCCCGGAAGGTCTACGCAAGGTCACGTGGCGGACCTGGACCAGATCCTGAGTCAGGCTACGATGACATCGCGGAGGCGGCGACCGCAATAAGGGCGAGACAGGCTGGCGGACCAGCCCCTCGCACACCTGTTAGACAGGAAGGACCAGCGGTTACTGGTCGGCTCCCCACCCTTCAGCTGTCCCACTTTTGGAGGAGTGGGTAGCATATAAAAATATGTTTGAGTCCCTGGTCGTAGCACGACAGGATTTGTCGAAGGCCCAGAAGATGGCCTACCTCCTCTCCACTCTTGAGGATGAAGCGCGGTCGCTCATCCAGCACCTCCGGGTGGAGGACTACCAGTTTGACACGGCCTGGGGAGTTATAAGTGAACCCCGCTACCGAAAACTTTAGGTTTGTTAGCGGATGCGCAAGGCGACTAAAGTTGAATGGCCAAATGAAACCATTTAGGTGGCCAAAGGCACAAGTTGCGCCTGCAGTTGCTATCCACGCCCGTTACAGTGGCCTGTAACGCGCTCCGCACACTGGGGCTGCCGGTGGACACAATGGTCCTTATTTTTGCTGGTGCACATTGTATTGGGCAAATTACCCAAAAATGACAAATCCGCCTCGCGGTTTGAGCGCGAGAATGCGGAACGGGATGGCACCACCCTACCAATATTCATGACTTGGTGAAGTATAGTTTGGTGTGAGGCACGGGCCGCTGAGAATACCAAGACGGACTCAGCGCCATCCAGAGCGCCTGAACGTAGTCGCTCTTGGAACCCTCATGAGGAGGCCCCAACAGGGACGGTCCAACCGCCACCGCGTATAAGCTGGTGCGCGGGTTGACTTACACGGCAGCAGTCGCGGGGGACGCGGACTGCCTGCAATGTGGCCGGATGGGCCACAGCCTGCTGCAATGCAGGGACTGGCAGAGACTGCCAGTACAAGATCGGCGCCGCATGGCAAAGCGGCATGAACTTTGCTATTATTGTTTGGGCGGTCACTATGCACGTGACTGTCCCAGTGCCATACATAGGCATATGCCGTGGGTTGCAGATAGATGCTGCCATTGTCGAACCGGAACGGGGATGGCCACTGGTTGGTGAGGCTCAGGAAAGCGGGGGCGCTCTGCGCAAAGCTCCACCATCGGACGGAGGACGCGGCTTCGCTCGTCGCACACCCTCGGGACGGTCGCGTACCTGCGCGGGTCTTGGCGGACCGGGACCATACGCCCCAGGGACAGCGCGAGTAAATAAAGCTGGCCAGAGCAACTGGATAGAACACCCATGGGCGGGGGCCCTAGATCGGAAAAGTCGACATATACACGCGCTGTTCACGGCAACCCTTGGCATAGCACTAGGTAACCTTAATGGTCTACGGCGCAAATGCAAAGTACCTGAACACGGCTGGAGTACCACCCGCCGACACCATAGGTATGGCCGGGCCAGAATCTGGGTTTGCTTGGATGGATGTGCACTGCAGCATAACCGTGGCTCCAATGAAAGAGCTACAGCCGCCGCCCTTGATTCTAGGAAATGGTAGCAGATCCCATCCTTTGCTGGGACCAGAACCAAATTTAAATCTCACCCTCAGCGGATAAACGCGTATGGGGTCGAACACATAAGGGAATGAAAGTTGGAATCGCGAACAAAAGTCAGACAATCTAAAATCTTCATCAGCACGCCAGCAAGTAACAGCACTCAGAAGACACGCCCGCCATTGGAGTTGGTGGCATAACATTAGTGAAGTGTCACAGCCAGACACTGTCACCTTTTCTTCGCGAGTCATCCACAATGAGGATCACGACTTCGGCTATGGTAATGGAAACCATTGCTTGGCACCCCTCGACAGACATACCGCCTGTGTTGTCAATTTGGTTTCGTCTGGAACCCGACCCCTATCTTGTCTTTCATCCCGGCTCCAGTGGACTTGCTCCTGGGCTCGGACGTAGAGGTTGGAAGTTGGGTACCCAGAACGCCCTCTGGGTTCGTCTTCACTGATATGGCAGTGTCTACGATTTTTGGTTTTGCCCTGATGGGCCCTGTGTTTGATAATGGCACCGCGGAGGAGCCACCGGTTGTCGCATCTGCGTCCTTGGCCAAGACCATGCAAAGGTTTTGGGAGGTGGAGGAGCCACCATGAGTCTCCAGGATGGATCCGGAACACGCTGAGTGCAGCCCTTTTTCGATCGACCACGGAGAGGTTGCCCTCCGGTCGGTTTGTAATAAGGATCCTGAACAACTGTCTTGCCTCGTCTGCCTAGGGCAAAGTCGAGGCCTCTTGCGGAGAACAACGACTGCTGTCCATGGAGCGATGCATGCGGCGTGACCACGTACTTCTGCAGAAAATAAATATATTGAATTTATGCGCGAGTACGAGGATTTGGGTCACATGTCTCCGGCTCGAGTTGTGATTTGGAGCTCAACTTGAGCATTATCTTTTTCCACGCGGTGGTGTTGGTCAGTAAGGGCAAGTTGCGGACTGTCTTTGATGGGTCCGCACCCACTTCGAACGGAGTTTCGTTGAATCTATGTTTGCATTCAGGTCCCAAATTGCATAGGGACATAATTGACATCATCTTGAACTTTACAAGACAT
>JAEMBS010000426.1:0-25000 GCA_018467065.1 Ephestia elutella
AATAAATTCCTTTTTTTTTTAATGGTAGTAATTTCCATAAAGCCAGGACTAACTTTTTAAAAGAATTATTTTCAAAAGTAGAATCACCACACTAAAAGAAAAATAAATTGTACTCACCAGCCAAAGAGGGAAAATCCAAATCCGAAACACTGGCACTAAGAAAAATTGAATTTTTGAAATAGGAACAATAGTGAGGTTCGTAAACACGGGCGCGTGTTGTGAATGGTGCGTGTAGGGTTGCGTTTCGTTCGTTCGGATGCGCTGCCTTGCGAACGGTCGGCGAAGCGCTGCGCGGCCGCGGGGCGGGTCGGGAGTTACGGGATAAGTAGGGATGGACCTGGTATGCCGAGTGCAAATATATCGATAAGTACAGCTAAACTAAAAAGGTATTTATTACCCATGAATGCCTTCGATTTCCGTGCTGTGTGACGGTTTTGCTTTGAATGACTAGAAAAAGACATCACGAAAGTTGTTGTTTTTTGCTTACAATTGCTAATTATGGAATATTCGGACGTAAATTATTTTATTAAGAGACTCGTTTACCAAATCGCTTCACGAATTCAAGGAGTAATTACTTATTCTTATTACAGGAGTAATTTTGATAAAGGCAATGAAGGCGTTAAATTACTTCTAATTTTATTATGATAGAATATTCTAGGAACTGAGTACCTATATGATAGTTATGGACTTAGTATTTTTACCACTAATTTATTCATTCACAAAGAATTAGGCAACATTGAAAATGTAGGTACTGCCTCGCTGTCTACACTTCTTATCGATAGTGTATTGGAACATCACTTGCCTGAGTAAGAGTGCTATTTCGGCACAAAGTTGCGGATTGTTTCTCTCATAATAATTATATGTTATTTCTTAACACCGCCTTGTTATAACTCCAGACAGAAAGTACCTGACACGGTTTCGCGAAAATTATATTCTCGACTTTCCTGTAGCGAAAACATTTTTGATTGCTTTAAAAATTTATGTAAATGTACAATTATAATTAACTACAGCCTACCCTTTAAAATATAAGTCGATTATGCACTGTAAAAGTTAAATTGGGAAGTATCTCAGTAATTTTTAACATGTAGTTAGTCAGTTAAAAGGAACCTTGTGATAACTCGTTTATTGTGATTTTAGCAATTGCACTTAACTGTATCGTAGCAAGAGTCGCTATTCCTTTAATTGATTTTTCGGAGTGTTCCTCTGTGTACTTGTACTATTATGTATTCTATGATTTTAGTAAGAAATGGGAAAACCTGAAATTTTTTGGTACATTTATTATGCGTTTCCGTATGGGACGGGACGCTCTTAGCGTATCTTATTCCTGCGATGAACTATGTAACTGACAGCCTCTAGGAGACTTCGAGGGCAATACATGAGTCATGCTGGCTGCACGCAGGCTTTATTAGATCACTATGCGCTCATTTCGACACCGATCGATTAATTATCGATATAGACACTATCTCGATTCGTTATCATGCAATTGCAGTGTTAAACTTGAGTCGAGAGTACAGTCAACAGCAAATGAATAAAGCCAATTAGGTATTGCAATCCGCTGCTATTATCGACACATAAACTGTAAATTGGCGTGAAGTTGACTTGATATTTATTTTATTTTAATCGAAAAACTAACAGTACAATATAACTTAATTAATAAAAAATATAAACATCTTAAAACACAGTTATTAAGTTTTCGCATATTACTATTAAACTGCTTGCTTGCAAAAATGAAAGTAAATAATACTACTTAATTAAAATAAGTTACTTGAAGGCATCTTATACGCATTTTTATTATTTACGCGAGGTCTAAGTTCGCGGCGAACCACCAGTATTATACAATCGAACCTTAAAGAATTTTTGTACCGCGTGGTTAGATCAATCGAACAGCGAGATCGAACTTCGCGACCG
Organism: Ephestia elutella; assembly: GCA_018467065.1. Taxonomy (NCBI): domain Eukaryota; kingdom Metazoa; phylum Arthropoda; class Insecta; order Lepidoptera; family Pyralidae; genus Ephestia; species Ephestia elutella. The sequence continues at coordinate 1,909 of JAEMBS010000426.1, forward strand.
GAGGGTAAAATTTTTCCATTAAGTTCAGACAACTCACAGCTAAAACTACTTGGCGTATAGGAAGCTGAAATTTTGCATAAGGATATGCATATAAGGAACCTATACTAGGTTCCTTAGGAAGTGTAGGGGAGCACTAAGAGAGGATTTTCCGAAATTCTCACGGGAACAAAGTCATGCTAGTTAAATATGTGCCATAAATATACTAGATTCCTAATAAATCTTATCTTATAGTACTACTTCATTCACACGTCTCTGTTTAATATTTCTAATCTATTCTAGGTATATCACTAGCCGAAGCTTAAGAATAAGGCTGGGAATCTCCATCTGTTATCTTCCATAACAATTGAGGTAACACTTTTAGTCTAACAATGAGATAAGAATACAAAAGGTTTTGTATACTACAGAACCAAAGCCAACATTGTGACGTATAGTGTTGTATACGTCACCCCCACCACTGGCCGGTGGTGTGGGGATGTGTCAGTGCGCACTGCGCATTCTGATACGATACGTTGTGGTGGACGGACGTGTGTCCGGACACACTCATTGTCCTGGTGATTACGGTGGAACATCAGGACACCTGGTTGCGATGTACAGTTACGTGCGGTGGACGGGGCACGTAACCGTGCCGTAGGACGTCACAAAGGGCAACGAGGAAAAAACCGTGAGGAAATTATAATTACTAATCGTTTGAAATCGTTCGTTATTTTCAACATCATGAAAAAAAAAACAACTGGAGAGGAAAAGGGAGGTAAATGAATATTACACAGATGCCAATTCGATATTTTATAGAAATATATGCAAAGTTTTACCCGATTCAATTATTTTTTAATGTAGGTAGTTTCACAATTTGCAATATGAATACATACTTGCCGAATAATATTAAAATTGGAGTCGAGTTATTTTTCCAATGTCAAAAAGTATGTAACTAATGTCGAGTTCGGGCCGGACCGGCGACAAAGACAGAAACAAATGCATAGTACTGATTGATATTTTGCTCAGAGTAAATATATATATTCAAATCTAAATTATTTTGATTGGAAACTTTCAATTTAATTTCGTCTACCTCTGAAGTCATGTTAATTTGACAGACAAAAAGCATATTTACCAAATTATGTAAATCGGTGAAAATTATAAACAAGGTATATTCTTTGAAAAAGAATACAATTGAAATAAAAGTTGACAAGTAAAATTTATTGTGAATGACTTTGTTTAAACCTACCTTAACAATAGCGCAGTAAATAGACGAGAATCAAATTACAAACGGTCCAGTAATTGTGATTTTTTTGAAATGTTGTGTAGGATTATTGTGAGTATTCAAAATAAAAAGGGCACAATTGCCAAGTTTCAGCGTCCGTAGTAATCTTAAAAAAACTAAAAAAAAAAAAACATTATTCAGATTTAGGCTCATATTTTCATTTAGATGCATTTTTGCTAGGAAAGTGTTCTACAAAATCTTGTAGATAATTAAATTTCCTATTATTTACATTTTACATTTTGTATCTAGGACTGATAGTTACGGAGATGTGTGCTTATAAAAAAAATTAAAAAAATCTTCTTTTTCTGAAATTTGTCAAACTTTTCACTTCAGAATGCTGTAATCTAGTTATGGCATATTTTAGGAGAATAAGTATTGGAATAAAATTTGTAGGGAATTTAATTACCTACAAAACGCATTTGCATTTTTCTTAACCAACCCTGCAGAATGGGGAGTAAAACTCAATATTACAACTACGGAATATTGCTTTTTTTGTTATAATATTTTATTTTCTGCTAACTGCGCCTCGGGTCTTCGCTCCCGTGAGAATTTTAGGATATAAAGTAACCTATGTACTATTTCTGGTATTTTTCTACTAGTATACCAAATTTAATACAAATCCGTCCATAGTTCATTGAATAAAGACCAAAATAGAGCTAAGGGTGGGGTTTACTTACAAATGGTTCAATAGTTCTGAATTTTTGATATGTTATTTAGGATGGTTAGTAAGTGTTTAAAATGCAAGAGGCACAATTTCTCCCCCCTTCCACGCCCGCCATATGTTGGAAAAACAAAAAAAAAATTGCCACTTTATTCAAATTTGCGCTCTCACCTTCGTTTAGATGCATTTTAGCTACATTAGAGTTCTACACAATGTTGTAAAAATAAATTTCCTATAATGTACATTTTATATTTTGTTCCTAGGACTAATAGTTATGGAGATGTGCACTTTAAAAAAATCGCATTTTTGATCGCATTTGGAAATTTGTGAAACTTTTAACTTCAGAGCGCTGTAATTCATTTATGGCCTACTCTAGGAAAATATATATTGGAATGAAATTTGAAGGAAATTTAATAACCTACAAAACACATATAATTTTTTTTAACCAACCCTACGGAGTAGGGAGTAAAAGTAAAAGTTAAAATATTACGTTTTTGCTATCATATTTTATTGTCTACTAGCTGCACCCGGGGGCTTTACTCATATAGGAATATTGGGATAAAAAGTACCTTATGTTCTAGCCCTGATATTTTTATACTAGCATACCAAATTTTATCGAAATCCGTTGAGTAGATTTTTTAAGATTGAGCAAGAAATATCACATCCAAACTTTTTCATTTTAAAATCGGGTTTCTTTCCCAATCTTTATTGCTGATGAAGCAAATATTATCTAATATCTGTACTTGATAATGTCCACAGACACTTTTACAGTGTCCCAATCAGGTACCAGTTACTCACCTGCAATGAATCACACTATAAATGGGAAAGTTTGGATGTGATATTTGTTGCTTAATCACACAAAATCTACTAGACGGATTTCGATTAAATTTGGTATACTAGTAGAAAAATATCAGAACTAGCACATAAGGTACTTTATATCCCGAAATTTCCATGGGGGCGAGGTTCAGTTAGTAAAAAGTAAAACATTATAGCAAAAAACAATTTCCGTTGTTTTATTATTCAGTTTTTACTCTCCACCTTGCAGGGTTGGTTAAGAAATATGCAATTGCGTTTTGCAGGTAATTAAATTCCCTACGATGTTTGTTCTGCTACTTTTTCTCCTAGAATAGGTCATGACTGGATTACATCGTTCTAAATTAAAAAAAGATTGACGAATGTTTGAAAAATGAGATTTTTTTAAGGAAAAGGATTTTTTTTTCTCGGAAACTGTCAGTCCTAGAAACAAAATATAAAATGTAAAATAACGGCAAATTTAATTTTCTACAACATTGTGTAGAACACTTTTGTAGCGAAAATGCACTTAAAAGAAAATATAAGCGAAAAACCGAACAAAGTGGTGATTTTTTTTTTATTTTTCCAATTTGGCGGCGAGTGCAAAAGCTATTCAATTGTGCCATATTTATTTTAAATACTTACAACCATCCTAAACAATAATATAAAAAAAAATAGTTACTGGACCGCACGTAATTAACCCCTAGGGAAGGTTCGCTCTATTTACTGCGCTACAAGGTTATGTGTGGAACCAAACGATATAAAATTCATTTGTATTATTATTAATTTCGATAAATAAAAAAGTAACAACAACAATTCATTCACACTAATTTGCATATATAAACCAAAGTAAGTGCATTATGATGATAACACTAATTATCTACCAGTGTAGTGAACCTTCCCTGGTATGAAATACATGGCTAAATGTCACAGCCAATCAATTATTCGTTTAAAATTAAGATTTACACTATACAGATAACAAACAAAGGTTTTGAGTCAAATTATGTCCCAAAAAACATAATAAGCATTAGTAAACAACAGTGCTAACAAAACAAAAAGATCAATTATTTCAGTTTACTACAATACAAAAAATGAATGGTTTCATATGCATAGTGTTTGTGTGTTGATAAAAAAACTATTGTATCAAAGTAGAAGAAAATGTAAATCAGTGGATGAGACGGCAAGTGAAACGATTAATTCTGTTTGAAAAGATTAGTTTTATACAAAATATTGCTTACCCAAATAAAGTTCATTGTAAGAACGACACATGTAAATTCTAAAATGCAATTAGATCACCACTAAGTTGCGCAACAGAAACTAATTATGTCTGACAAATAATTTCCGTTAACTGGCGGAGAAACACCAACCAATGTATAGCACACGTTGTTGACATGACTTTAATGAATAAAAGTGCTAAATCGGGTCAGTAGATTTTGGATATCCGTTTTATGTTGTGGATGACTCATGACTCATAACCATAGATTTTACAAACCAACATCATTACAAATTGACGGCCTCTGGGCACAACAATGAGGATTTCCTCTGAATCACGGGTTCGATTCCCGATCAAGTTATATACGTTCAAATCTACCTAAATAATACTGTAAGGAATGAATGAGCCAAAAGTTCTTGTGTTTAGTTTGTGTACAGTTTGACGTTGTAAGAAACAGATTTCTTGTGTGTAGCACAATTTGGCGGTGCTGTGTAACGTCCAGGGTAACGTCAAAATGAGAAGAAAATGAGAAGTAGAGACTATTGTCTGCTATTAGACCAAAAGGTGAAATAACAATTTTTGGAAATGACCAATGTTGACAAATCAACAGATTGTAACCCAATAAAATATTTATGTAACAGAAATAATGATGATCAAATGATAGTTTTATTTAACTATCGCCTGGGTTTTGTCGTTGTGACTTAAACAAAAGAAAATGATGATGGTAACTCGGAGTTGACGATATACAAAAAATAAAAAAAAAAATTAGATAAATATGTTGTTACGATGTTATCAGTAAGGGTACGTAAATATTGAGTAGTTAACTGGTACGTAAGTTAGTACTATTTGAAATAAAAGTTTTACAGATTGAATAGTGAACTGAAAATGTGAGTTGGTACTAATAAAATAATCGGTATACAAATTAAGTAGTAAACTGAAAATGTCAGTTGGTACTAATAAAAATAAATGGTGTACAAATTTAGTAGTAAACTGAAATGTCAGTTGGTACTAATAAAAATAAATGGTGTACAAATTTAGTAGTAAACTGAAAATGTCAGTTGGTACTAATAAAAATAAATGGTGTACAAATTTAGTAGTAAACTGAAATGTCAGTTGGTACTAATAAAAAAATGGTGTACAAATTTAGTAGTAAACTGAAATGTCAGTTGGTACTAACAAAAATAAATGGTTACAAATTTAGTAGTAAACTGAAATGTCAGTTGGTACTAACAAAAATAAATGGTTACAAATTTAGTAGTAAACTGAAAATGTCAGTTGGTACAAATAAAAAATAAACGGTGTACAAATTTAGTAGTAAACTGGAAATATCAGTTCTTACGGATAATAAATACATGTTGTTACAAATTAAGTAATAAACTGGAAATGCCTTTTGGTACTAAAAATAATACATGTTGTTGCATAATGAGTATTAAACTGGAAATGCAAGTATAATCAATTTTCGTTACAAATTGAGTATTACCTGGAATGCCAGTTGGTACTAATTCAAATAGGTACATGCTTTAACAAATTAAGTAGTAAACTGGAAATTCCAGTTGGTACTAACAAGAAACAATTGAATAAAATGAATAATAAGCTGACTTGGCTAGGTCAGCTGGTATTAACAAGAAACAATTGATTCAAATAAGTATTCAGTTGACTTGGTTAGGTCAGCTGGTGATAACAAGAAACAATAGATTAAAATAAGTAGTAAGCTGACTTGGTTAGATCAGCTGGTACTAATAAGAAACAACTGATTAAAATAAGTAGTAAGTTGACTTGGTTAGGTCAGCTGGAGATAAGAAACAATAGATTCAAATAAGTAGTAAGCTGACTTGGTTAGATCAGCTGGTACTAACAGGAAACAATTGATTCAAATAAGTGGTAAGTTGACTTGGTTGGGTCAGCTGGTGATAACAAGAAACAATAGATTAAAATAAGTAGTAAGCTGACTTGGTTCGATCAGCTGGTACTAACAAGAAACAATTGATTCAAATAAGTAGTAAGCTGACTTGGTTTGGTTAGCCGGTACTAACAAGAAACAATTATCTAAGTATGAGGCAGACTTGTGTTGGTCAGCTGATATTAACAAGACACGATTAATTAAGTAGTAGGCTGATTTGGTGATCAGCTGGTACTAATAAGCAACAATTGATTAAGATTAAGTAGTAGGGTGACTTAGTTTGGTCAACCGGTAATTACCGGTAATAAAAATAAACAACTGTTAAAGATACAAGTACTAACAAGTTTCTATTGTATAAATGGCCCCAAATGTATCAAATACCACTTTTGAATTGTTGGGCTGCAAAAATGATTTCGCGAAATATAAATTTATGGTCATTTGTTAATCACACAATTTTGAAATTGAAAGATTGATGTACTTTATACAACCGAGTACGAATTCACGACGTTTATTGACAAAATGATAACAATAAAACGAGTACACACAAGTAATGATAATGGCGTACTAATCCGATTCAAAAACAATTGTTGCGTAAACTGCTGACCGCAGCGATATTGTACGGTGACACCGTACATATTATAGTATCATTTGTTGGCAATCGACAATTTGCAATTTAATACTGATACAGCTAATATATACTTTTAATCTATCTAGTCTTGGCAAAGTAAAGGCCGACATAAATGACAATTAAGCATCATTACTTAATATGTGGTATACTAAGTTACTAAATATATGGTAAGCGGTGTTGAATGCACAATAACACAGTTTTCACAATGCCTGATAGAATCTGTGCCATAGTTTTTTAGCTATACCTAAGTACCCGAAAGAAAAGAAAAATAAATAGGACTTGATTAGCCCGCTCATTTTTGAAAAGGAATTGTCGCCTCCAAGAATATAGTCTCTATCTCTACAGGATCAGCTGGCTAGAACGAAGAGGGGAAATTCAGTGTTTTATAAACGACGCCGTTGCGTACTAAATTATCAGTGACCGACCACATTACTAGTTCTTTGGGTTTAATTTCGTGGTATATTTAAAGTTAAGTATCATTATGAATTAGAGGTGTGTTGCCTTTGATGTTCAAATGAAAAACAAATAAATAAATTCTTTAATTTTGACTTACTTCACTAAGTAATATCTAAATATTTAACTTAGGTATAATACCTTGCAGAACATGAGTACGCTAAAAGTGTACGTGTTATATTGGGATTATAAAGTTACGTTTACCTTTGTAGGCCACGGTGTAAACACTATGTACTGAATGTTATTTCCTACAGAATATATCTGACTCTGTGTATATGTTTGTTAGGTGTGAGAGCCTAAATTAATTGAACGAGCAAAATGGATACACCGACACAAGTTCACTGGTAAAAGTTTATTTTTAACTGTCAATTGAGTACCAACAAAGTTTATGGAATTTACACCAAAATAGAAGGCACAATGCAGTTAACACAAATACTACTAATTCATGGCAGCATGGCTAAAGATTTATTTACATAGGTACAAGCGATATGGATCGCTGCGAGGTGACGACTGAATTGAGTCACCACGGAGTATATAAAACAAGTATTATAACAATTTAACAATATGTGCCCCTACACCTTCGTATTCTTTAAGAATACACTTGTACTGTCATAATAGATGATTAAGATTTACTTATTCATTCATGACTCGAGATTACGGATTACGGAGTCTTCTCGGACTTGGCTGTTGCTCTCATGATATCCAGGTACTGGATAATGAGTTGTACTTTTCATAAGCACAATCTAACAAAAGATCAATCGCGTGACCGAGTATAGCTCTAGATCGAGCCGGAGCTCCGACAATGTCATGTCGGAGGTTGTAAGTATATATATTCTAGCAGTTTTGAAATGAAAAACAAAATGAAAAATAATTTATTGTACCGCAATATACACAATTAAGTACAACTAAATAGGTAAATGTTTGTAACATTTGTAACATACTTTGCAGAATTTGAATATCTACATCACTTAACATCTATGTCTTCCTTACTAGCGAGGAAGTCAACAAAAGTTAACAATACAGAATAAAAATAAAGTAGATAGTCAGAAATATGACGTTTTGTCATTATATAACATTCTCTGTATCATCTAAGATCAAAGATATATTTTAGAAATAAACTAACCTTTGGTGAATAGAATACATAAATAGCCTTGTTCTATTACAAGGTTAAGATGGAAAAAATAGATTTCATTTGCATAATAACTATTATGATATTAAAATAGTTATTGAAATTCTTAATATAATACAAATAATGAACTCTAAACTAGTATCAATAATCCCTCAATAAAGATCTTTGTGCCACCTGAGTTAACGCGTGCAGAAAAAATCTATCAATATATTTTCTTCTGCAACTCTGTAGTGCAGTCAGAAGCGTTGGATGCTAAGTTTTACTTAACAACAATACACAATGGCAAGTACTTTTATACTGGGAAATATAATATTAAATAACAGAATTCTATGGAGCCAGCAGAAAAAAGATTACACATAAACAGATTCTATTAGCTCATTTTATATTAAGAACAATATGCTTTAGTTCTTTCTCGGTTTATACAAATAATTCATATATTTTGTCAGACATCCTGATAAGTCAAGAACATAAAGCTATTACAAACAAAATAAAGTCGTTCATTCTGCACGATCTGGCATACAAATTCAAAATAAATACATGTTTATTTAAGCCACCAGTCACCATGCAAAATATCAAACAATTTGAAATCGAGTCGAATTTGAATTAGTCCAGATTTAAAGTCAGTAGAAAAAAAAACTAAATGCGTTTTGTAATCTAAATGATTACATCTGCTAAAAAATTTTAGTATTACAGAATAGAATTCTTATTTAACCCCAATAAAATGTGATTCATTCATATTATTTTATTTGAAACAATGCTGCATACAATACATGTAGTTGTCAAACTGGATACTGATTGGTCAAAAAAAAAAACATTTGTTTTTCAAACCAAATATTAACAAAAAGAGGGGATTGTGGGGCATCTGCTACTTTAATTCAAATTATTGTAAGATTACGCACATGATACATCTTCATAGTAAAGTTTATGAAAATTGGAGTTTTCCGTTAATTTGGAAAATATCTAAATTGGAAACTACTTACCTCTTGGACCTACATTTATATTTCGGAATGGAAAGTAGCGAAAAGTAAATTGTCGAGATAAGCATATAGATTCTTTTGTCGATATCTATCAGATTCACTCGCAGTCATACTACCTCTTTGTATTTATCAAAATTATAAAAAAGGAGAGGTGTGACGTATAGTGTTGTATACGTCGCCCCCACCACTGGCCGGTGGTGTGGGGATGTGTCAGTGCGCACTGCGCATTCTGATACGATACGTTGTGGTGGACGGACGTGTGTCCGGACACACTCATTGTCCTGGTGATTACGGTGGAACATCAGGATACCTGGTTGCGATGTACAGTTACGTGCGGTGGACGGGGCACGTAACCTTGCCGTAGGACGTCACAATACACATAGTTGGAAGTACTGAGAACATAGGTCTTTCATCCCGAGAAAAGCACTGTTCCCGTGGGAAATACACGCGGGGCATAGCCTGCGGGCAAAAGCTAGTATTACATAAAACTAAACTCATTTATTTCTACCAGTCCTATCATGTAAACAATCTTACCATGTCTTTTTATGGTTTTACAACAATATAAATTAAATAGATTTTTTAGGAAATTACTTTCGTTGTTAATAAATGTTTTACTTTAGAATGTTTAGGTTTGAAGTAATATTTGATTTATTTTCAACAAAATTAAAAAAAAGTACTGTGAAGATTGTTTACATGATAGGACTGGTAAGAATAAATGGAGTTTATATAAATAATTTACCTAATATGGTTGTATACAGTGCTTCATATGCTCCAACGGTGACTATGATCTCGTTCATTGGGTCTATCTTTCTATTGATCAATGGGGAATACAGTTTGGCTAAGTTCTGTACCAGTCTTGGATGGCCCTGAAATATTAAACAAGTTTAATCTTAATTTGATTAAATGCTGGTCTAGGAGCGAAGAAAAAACACAGAATGTGCCAGCTGCTTGTCATCCCGAGCAGATTGTAAAAGTCAATCGAGGGAAAGGGCTATAAACTGGGGATTCCTCCACTCATAGGCGATGGGCTAGCAACCTGTCACTATACATGAATCTCTATTCCATCAGAGAGCCCACTATTCAGCTAAGAGTGGCCTTCGTGTCTCACGACTCTTGGCTCTGTCTACCCCGTAAGGGATAAAGACGTGATTCTATGTATGTATGTATGTTTGATTAAAACTAACGTGAGAAATAGACATTATGATTTTATTACGGATACTCACGTGTGTTGTTAGCCAGGAATACCGACTATGTCACGTCATGAGGTTCTAACTCGCCTGAAAATTACTTCCGTATAAAGTCGAAATTTGTCAGCATTCCCGGCTAACAACACCGTAAAAACATCATAAAGTTTGATCTTGATTGTTTCTATCAAGAGAAATGGTTTAAACTGGGGATTCCTTTTATAGACGATAGGGTAGGAACCTGTCACTTACTATATCTTAATCTCAATTTCACCAATAAAAAAAATTAAAAAAAAAAAAAAATTAAAAATTCTTTATTTTTGTACCATTTACATTATCTTATTTGTGATTGGGATGGTAAATAATTACCTGTGTTAGGAGATCCCGCTCTTGAATAACAACAGTATGTACATATTAAGGTACTTATATAACTAAAAACTATTGCATTAGCCTATTTTAATTACCTATTTTATGTTTGTGTATGTGTATAGATGAGAGAATGCGTGTTTGTGTGTGTGAGCATAACGTGTGTGTGCTGTGTTGTCAAATAAGTGGGACTATTTACATAAGGTTTCAATTTCATCATAACTTAGGGATTTTAAATATGCAGTAATAATTTTTTTAGATGTGTATTTTGTATGAGAATAAAAATTTAATTTATTATTTAATCTATAATATAAGAATGCAGATTGTCGCGTATATTGCCGTCCAGCAAATTTAGTTTTAACAACGGGTAGTGGTACAATCACACGGTTTCGTCTTCTGCGTAATTCATATGGATCAAACTTGAAAGTCCTATGAAATTTTAGAACACAATTTAAAATATACAGTCCTCGAACTGTGAGCAGATCACACAGCCTGTATAAACAAATAGTGGAAAAGGTGTACGGCTTAAAGCACATAACTTTTAGTAATGCTCTTTGAGACCTTTCTAATAAGCCTAACATCTTGCTAAATGTGGCCATTGAGTCTCTTGACTCTGTCTACTCGTAAGGGATAACGATGTGATACTGTGTCGGTTTCAATGTGCAGGATCAACTTTGTACACTACCAACTACAATAGTTGTTTTGATGTAAAACAACAGAATCTTGGCAGTAAATTCGACTCGAATGCCGTGAAGGAAAATGGCATGATGCGTCGTATCATAGGCACTAATTTGTTTTACATTTTTCAGGCATCCTATGCGAGCTAACTTTTTAACAGTATCCTGCAGTAAACAATGTACATTGGACTAGGGAAAGAGATATTCAGCTAGCCATCTCTCTCATTTGCAGAAAAGGAGGATAACTGTTAAACCAATGTCAAAATGTCATATAGCAATTTAGTGACAAATAGAGGCCATAATAGTAACAAGGAAATATTATAAACTAAGCAGTACTTGATATCGAAATATGATACACAAATGTGCTAAGTGATAACCTTTTGCTTTAGATTACAGTTTTATAAGATACAAGTGACCTACCCCTACTTTGCATGGGTATTATTACCTAAAAACTATGCAATATCCTGCGAGGATCTAAATGTATTGGGGCAGATAAACCTGACCCAGAGGTCATGCCCCTGAGATAGAATTCAATAGGGGACCAGACAAGGTATGAGAATTGTTAAAAATCTGTAATTTATGATAGAATACAATTCTAATTTCTATATGTGAGTAATAATAATAATAATAATAACCCCCCTGAGGGGCCACCTTGTCGTGGTAGGGGGGCTTACGGGAAGAGGACCTCATGCTGCAGTATATCTGAAGCAATACCTGACCATCAAGGTAACTGAATCCTCTTCCTCAACTAACGGTCCCAACCCAACCTAAGGTGTGACCAACCGTGCCGAGAGGTGCGTGGCTAAGGGGCAGCTTAGTCGTGAACGGTGGACTCCCGAAACCGGGCAGCATCGGGAAGTAGCCTATGCCTTACTTCTGCATGCGGGGCTCTGCAGAATGTGGACGTATTTTCCCTAGCTTATCGTGGGAACACAATTGAAGAAGAAAAGAAAATATATTTTTTAAGATCTCGTCCTAATAGGTCTCGAGATGCACCTAGCATTAATGCTGAAAACAACGAAGTAAGAAGAAGAAGAAGTAAACACAACGAGAAGCTGAACAGGCGGGCTCCCGTTGAGTTAAATTCCGCAACTGCCGATCATTATAGTGACATATCATCATCTAGTAATCCCATTTTCTCATCACTCTAGCAACACATTATATCAGCCAAATTCGTCCCCAATTCAGTCATCAATGGGTAGTATAATGCCAGAGGATGTTGTGCAGGAGGCAGTTAATGCTATTGGTCCTGTACTCCGCCTTCTAGTACAAATGGTACGCGAAAAAGTTGGTCAATGGAAATGAACACATTTATTATGCGTACCTATTTATTACTTACAAACCTTGAAACTGACCTCAGCACGTATTTAGGACCACTTCATACAAAATTTATAGAGAAATTCCCCAGTATGGATGTAAGTCGCCAAAGAATAGGCGATCAAAGACGAGCAATAATCCGTAGAAAACTGATTCCCCAAGAAACGTTAGATGAAATTTATGAAGATGTAAAATCTGAATTAGCGTCAATAGAATCACTAAGGCAACTTAATTCACAAGATTTATCACTGAACACACGTCCAAACTCCACATTTTCTCAAATATCTTCTTTACCTCCGCCTTCTGCATCACAAACAAGACAAAGAATGCGATGGCCAACAGAAGTCAATGAAGCAATAATGCGTCATTACTATAAAATAACTCAATTAGAAACAAATTTAACAGCTTATCGACCTCTTCTACATAAAGCTATTATAGAACAATACCCCGAATTTCAGCATGTATCAGAGCAAAGAATATCGGACCAAAGAAGAGTAATAATAAATAATAAATACTTTACTATGGAAAAATTAAATGACATCAAAGAACAAGTATCTCGCGAATTAGAACAACAGACCCCAAATAATGAAGAATCAGTAAACATAAATTTAGCCAATGTAACTTTACATAATACAACTGATCATGAAGAACTCACTGAACCGATTTTAACCCAGGCTCCTCTCAATGATAATCAAATAAATGACAATGAGCTTGTAAATACATTAAAAAACCTTTTGGATAATAATTTGATTAAATATAAAGATATACACCCGACTCAAAGGCCCAGATTACCTAAAATAAATACTTCTAAACAAATATCCAATATAATACACTTATTTAATAAATTCATAATACCCCCTAAAATAGAATCTTTACATGACATCACAGATACTCACACCCTTATTTACTGCACAGCTATAACGATAATTGAATTCCTTAAATACAAAATAAATACGTCCTTTCACAATAGAAGAAATAGTAAACCTAAATGGCAAATAAGGATCGAAAAGAGCATAGAACAGTTAAGAAAAGACATAGGAAGGTTAACTCATTTTAAGAATGGCGCAAGAAGCAGAAAACTGATAATTAATGTTCAGAAAATAATGGAGGCGCACCAAGTACATAATAGACACGAAAGTAATAATAGAAATATAGAAGATTTTATAGATACCTTAAAACAAAAACTATCAGTTAAAAGTAATAGATTATCTAGATATAAAAAAGCACAGGAACGTAAGGATAATAATAAAATGTTTTCGAAGAATGAAAAGCAATTTTACAGAAATTTAAAAGGAACCACAGTAGTAACTGACTTGCCTTCAGAAACTGCGCTTACTGACTTTTGGTCAGGAATCTGGTCACATGAAATAGAACACGACAAAAATGCTGAATGGATCTTAAACGAACAGTGTAGAGTAGATCATATAGATTCAATGGAGTTTGAAGAAATAGATTCGTATGAATTGCAACAGGTGATAAATAAAACGCATAACTGGAAAGCAGCAGGAGTAGATGGAATTCATAACTTTTGGTTGAAAAAGCTAGTTAGTTTGAATGATATTATGGCAAAGCAAATAACAGATTTAATTAAAGGCAATACACCGATGCCAGAATTCTTGACTAAAGGACTCACATTTATGTTACCAAAGTCCAGCAGGACCCAAGATCCATCCCAGTTCCGGCCAATAACATGCCTGCCAACTTTATACAAGGTAATAACTTCATGTATAACTAATAGAATCAACCGACATATCGAATCCAATAACATAATGGCTGAAGAACAGAAAGGGTGTAAGAAGTTCCATATGGGGTGTAAAGAGCAGTTGACAATTGATGCAGTCATTTTGAAACATGTCCAAACAGGTAAGAAAGACCTTTTCGCTGCATACATTGACTACAAAAAGGCGTTTGACAGTGTGCCCCACTCTTGGCTTATACAAGTTCTACAAATTTATAAGGTAAACCCTTTTATCATTAACTTCCTACAGAAAGCAATGCAGCATTGGTCCACCACAATTAAATTACAGAGTAACGAAACAGTCGTATCTACTACAGAGATCCCAATCAAAAGAGGAATCTTTCAAGGGGATTCTCTTAGCCCTTTATGGTTTTGTCTAGCCTTAAACCCACTATCTAGAGAATTAAATGATTCACATCTTGGATTCACTATTGAACAGAATGCTACGTTATCTCAAATAACACATTTACTTTACATGGATGACTTAAAACTTTATGCAGATGCTGATACAAATATGACAGAATTATTAAATATCACTAAAAACTTTTCATGCAGTATTAAAATGGATTTTGGGCTAGACAAATGTCGTAAAATTAATATAAAGAAAGGTAAAATAGTAGATGGAAACTATGATATAAACGATGAAGAACAGATTATAGCTATGAGTAAAGAAGAATTTTATAAATATTTAGGATATAACCAAGGTAAACTTATTGCACATAGAAATATGAAGGAACAACTGAAGACAAATTTCTTTACCAGAATTCATAAACTCTGTAAAAAACAGTTAGTAAGTAAAAATTTGTTTAAGGCTATCAATACCTATGCTATCCCGGTCCTAACTTATTCTTTTGGAATTCTTAAATGGTCGAAATCAGAACTAAAAAATTTAGAAGTAAAACTACGCACACTGTTAACTCGTTATAGATTTCATCATCCAAAATCAGCAATAGAAAGGGTAACTTTGGCTAGAAAAGAAGAGGCTTAATAGATATTAGTTACTTGCACAACAAACAAATAGTTAATTTAAAAACTTTCTTTTTCAATGAGAAATCCTCTAGCCTACTCCATAGTGATATTTGTAAAATAGATGCTCATTACACACCTTTAAATCTTGCAGACGAAACAGAACAGACGGACATGACTCACTACTTAAATGAAAAACGTAATAGATGGTACCATAAAGAACTACATGGTAGACATCCTAAAGATTTAAATCAAGATCACATCGATAGGGAAGCATCAAATAAATGGCTCTGTTCTGCTGGCCTATTTCCTGAAACAGAAGGATTCATCATTGCAATTCAAGATCAAGTCATTGCCACAAAAAATTACCGAAAATATATAATCAAAGATGCCACGATCAATAGTGATTTGTGTAGAAAATGTAACAATAAACCAGAAACTATACAACATATAACAGGAGCATGTATGTCACTGGCCCAAAACGATTACACACACCGTCATAATCAATTAGCTCATATCATCCATCAGAAACTAGCGATTAAATATAAATTGATAACTGATACAGACACACCATATTATAAATACACACCCCAAACTATTTTAGAAAATACCTCCCATAAACTGTACTTTGACCGAACTATACTGACTGACCATACAATTTATAACAATAGACCGGACATAACCCTAGTAGATAAAAGAAATAAACAAACATACATTATTGATATAGCAGTACCAAACACCCATAATTTACAATCGACAATAACTGAAAAGATTCGTAAGTACACAGAATTACAAGAAGAAATAAAGAAAATGTGGAGAATGGATTCTGTCACAATAGTACCAATTATTGTTTCAACAACTGGGGTAATACCAAAGGACATCTTCAAACAGTTAAATCAACTAGATTCTGCCAAAATATACATACTTAACACTACAAAAAGCTGCTATACTAAATACCTGCCGGATTGTTCGTAAGTTTTTGCAACTGGAATCAGACAATTCTCCAAATCTATAAGTAATGTCTTGATGTAAAAGCACTTGGTTGAAAACCCGTGCTTTTACAAAATATACCAGGGCAACCTGAGCACAAAGAGTGGATAAAAACATAATAATAATAATAAGCCTGTTTATTCTGAGCTATACAGTTGAGTTTTTAAACAGAGTTGTGTCTTAAAGGATGTCTCGAAGCTCAGTGTGCCTCTTGGCATAGGCCTCCTCCAACATCCTCCTTTACTTCTTCTTGATGTTAGAGGGTGGTGGTCGGTGACTCCCGCGGGGACCAGCCGAACTGGGAGACTTTTTGTTTTGTTGTTTGTCTTGTTAGTTGTTATTTCTGTTTGTTTCCGAGTTTCGGAGGCAGTTCTAAGTTTTTTGAAGCCTTTTGTTGGTGGTCCGAGCTGTCTGAGCTGGCTCGATTGACATAGTTAAGTATATTTGGCCTGATGATCTCTTTCGTGCCAGTTTTGGATGTAGATTGTGGTGGGTTGATTGAGTCATTGTTGGTGTTTACTTTCTTTTGTGCGGAGGTCTTAGGAGAATCTGAAGTTTCTCTTTTTCTCTTTTCTCTGTTATTGTCCTTTGGTTTAATTACTATTAATTTATCGTGCTTTAAGTACGCAATGTTTCCCTTGTTTTTCTCTTCTTCTAATTGGGGTTGTAGCTGTTTACGTTTTTCCAAGATTTCTTTACTGTAGTCTTCTTTGACGTATATGCCAGTCGGGAAGTTTCTTTTGTTTTTTAGAATAAGATGTTTTTTCCAAAGTGTCGTGATAGAGGCTACAACAGGACGATTCTTCTTTTCACTTTGTTTCCCTATTCTATATACGTTACTTATTTCTTGACTGTCGAGGTGAATTCCCATGTCAATTACGAGGTCTTTGATGTAGTCCACCAGTTCTCCTTCAGACTTTCCTTTCTCTTCTAATCCAAAAAATACCAGGTTATTTTTTCGTTTTTCTCTATCTGCTGCTTTTGAGTTTTTGTTCAAGTTCTTGTACTTTGTTTTTAAGGATGTTGTTTTCTTCAATAATCGGTTTCATCTTGTCTTCCAGCGCTTCCATGACATTTTTAGTTACCGAAAGTGTTATTATTTGAGCTTGTTTCTCTAATTTTTCTTCTAGTTTCAGCAAAAATAGGTCCATGTTAGTATCCATTGGCATTATAATTTTCTACTAAATTTTGATATAATTTACTTCTGGCAACACTGTGACTGTCAAACACGATGTAGGCAAATGTCACTGTCACTGATTAGCATAAATGTCACTGTCACTGAATAGCATAAATGTCACTAGGTAGATATGACGATGGGTGTGATTTTTAGGTTATGTTGCCGACACAGTTGTTTGTGAATTTTAAGCGAATCTGTTTCGCTGGCGCTGTGATTATTCTTCCAACGTGATTGTTGCTGTTTGCTTTCGCGGTATTTAGTTTCACTGCACTAATTTGAGAGCGGATAACACTGTTTTCGATTTATTTCGCTGGAGCCAAGTGACGTACGTGTTTACTGTCAAACCACCGGAACCGGAAAAAACCGGTATGTGAGTACTTTAGTACTAATATTGATACTCAGAAGATGCTCAAAAATCCAAAAATTAGAATACAAATAATTAAACACATTTCGCGACTTTTCAGCTCGCGTTTATTCTCCAGAGCTAATTTATTCGAGTTCAAACTTTTAGGGAAAGTCCATTTTCTACGCATGACGTCATATGAATGTACGTTTAGTTAGGAGGGTTTTGGTATCATCCAAAAATTGCTTTGCTGGAAATACTTTGGTTATAGATGTGATTCTTTTATGGATGATTCTATTAATGTGAGATATTTCAAAGCATCAAAAAAAAAGTTGTCAGGTCCCCTATTCAGTGAGATCCCTAACTCAGGGGCATCAGGTTTACCTGTCCTCGACTGTACATACTCAGGAGGCAACCTGAATTTATTATTGACTAGCTTTTGCCTGCGGCTTCGCTCGCGTGAATTTCCCACGGGAACAGTGCTTTTTTTCCTGGGATGAAGTTACCCTATGTCCTTCTCCGTACTTCTAACTATGTGTATGCGAAATTTCAGGAAGATTAGTTCAATACATGAAGCATGAAGAGGTAACAAACAAACAAAATCACTTTCTCATGTATAATATTAGTTAGGATGATGAAGTGGAAAATGGCAAAGAACACGAAAATATCACACGCTGATGTTTTATTTTTTAAATGAGAGCAGCTATCTGTGGAAGTGGAAGCAGGCTTTACTGAACAGAGAATTATGGAATGAGAAAGGGGAGGCCTTTGCCCAGCCATGGGACACTTCATTAGGTGTCCCACTGCTGGGCAAAGGCCTCCCCTTTCTAGAATATGGAGGAAAAATTAAAGCAAGGCTCTTGATTTAAAAAAATGCTTAGGTATTCTATTTAAGAGCTATAACAACACAAACTGTACCAAAATTGTACACATTTTTTATTCACAGTCAGCACATTCTTATGATTACTTTTAAAGTTTTAGGGTAATGGCAATAGAAAAAAATACTTACAAATCCCCTTGTATACTGGTTCATAAGAGGATTCTCTGACAAGGCAGCTTCGGCCAATGACTTGGGAACATGGCTTGGGCAATGGTAGTCTGGCAAACCTTGGCCAAGGTTGAGTTTAGGTTTAACTTCCGCTACAAATTCACCATATTCTATCCTGAAAATTATTAGCATACCTTAAATTTTTTTCTAGTTATTGAAATGTGTGATTTGTTTATCAAATTTTCTAATAATCTTTTCTAAAAACTCATAATCTGTACTTAGCATTTTTTTCCTTATAGACCCAGTGAGATTTTATTAAGCCTGAGTTAAAAATATAAAAATGCAGGAAAAGCTAAGGAAGGAGTGTAGTATGTAAGCTACTATAGTTATGTAAAAATGTACTAACCAAACACTTTTTTCGCCGGTTCCGTATCGGGCAGGCAGTTTAAATTTATCACCCATTTTTGTTTGCGCCTTTGTTGTTGAAAATTCTTTTAGATTAACTTGTTTTACAGCAATCTTGCGTAATTCCACAACACCGCACAGCACTCGTTTCCTAATAAACATGATAAAATAAATTGCAAAAATATATTATAACTGAATGACAGAAAACCAAGTATGTCAAACAACAGCTGTCCATTCCATTCGTCGCTCGAGTTTGTACGAATAGGTACGTCACCTTGTTAAATATCTTCAAACAAAAGATATATTTGCTAATTAAATAGGTACCTACTAAATAATTTAATCTACAAAATTGCACTGATTACACAATAAAAACGAAAAACAAACAGGCTTGATTACCTATTATTTGGCCGGTTAGACGTCAAAGTCAATGTCAGTCACGATGTTTTTTAGTTTTTCGATTAAA
Organism: Ephestia elutella; assembly: GCA_018467065.1. Taxonomy (NCBI): domain Eukaryota; kingdom Metazoa; phylum Arthropoda; class Insecta; order Lepidoptera; family Pyralidae; genus Ephestia; species Ephestia elutella. The sequence continues at coordinate 21,531 of JAEMBS010000426.1, forward strand.
GGAATAAAGTATTATACAGCCAAACGCTGGTAGTAGCTTCTTTAGCGAGACTAAGTATTAGCTTTGCCAAAGGCATTGCCATACCGCCATACCGACTTCGAGCAACAAGGTCTTCCACGCCGTAAGGAGTCCGGTTATGTTGCCATACAGCTTAGCCAGTAGCCAGCCTTTTATGCACGTTGCCGCGGGGCTATAAAGGTAGGTATTTTTTTTGTTTTCTGTTCCTTTTTAAATTAAAATTCTTAAAAGTAGCTTGTACTCGTATCAACTTGTATTCGCTTAGTTTCAAATAAAAATATTTACTTAAGTACAGCCAAAGCCAACATATTTATGATAGCAAACCTAGTGCCCGTGACTTCGTCCACGCGTAATTTACTATTGTTAATATCTCTAGTTCTAAAGAGGCGTTTCGAGAACCTAAACTAGATGTTAAGTTAAACCTTCTAAGTATATATAGAAACAACAACTTATTATTAATATTTTTTTACTCTTTATTATTTTTAACAGTGAAAACCGCATCAAATTTAGTCCAGTAGTTTTTGCGTTATGCGCATACAAACATAGGTACAGATAGACAAAAATTTTAAAAATGTATTTTGGCTTCTATGAGCCCTATAAAGACCCCTTCATAGATGTACAGACACAGACCAGTCAGTTCAGTACAGTTTTATTGTTATGTATTTATGACTAGCTTGTGCTCGCGATTTTATTTATTTATTTATTTAAACTTTGTTGTACACACATACAAAAGTACAGTACAAAAGGTGGACTTAATGCTAAAAGCATTGTCTGACAGTCAAACCTTAGGGTTGATTTTGTTACTTCCGATGCATGGAAAATCTCAAAAGAGAATCTCAAAAACCAACGTTGTTGCATATTTGCCCGCGGCTTCGCCTTCTTGAATTTCCCTCGGAAACAGTGCTTCTTCCCGGGATGAAAGGTACTCTATATCCTTCTCGGTACTTCTAACTATTGTGTATACGAAATTTCAGGAAGATTGGTTCAGTAGATACAGCGTGAAGGGGTAACAAACAAACAAACTCACTTTCGCATTTATAATAGTAGTTACGATTAGGATAAATTAAAAAAATCGGACTAATTAATCGCATTGCATTTGATTTTAATTGTTAAAAAAATGGAATCTTCTGAAAAAATAACACATCTTTGATGGAATAAAATGTTTTATTATTTTACTAATTGCATAAAATAGTTAAGTCTTATTAAATAAAATTCATAGTTTTTTTTACAAAGCTGAGCAGTAAGTAGTTACAAAATTTTACATAGCATCATAGAACATGAAACAGAGTTTTTACTATCACAGACGTAGGAATTTTTATTTATAAATTAATTCATGAATAATTAATTCATTTTGAAGAGAAATTGATGGAATTCGTAGGGGACAGTCAGATTTGGAAGAAAATGGGGGAGACCTTTGCCCAGAAGTGGGACGAGTTAGGTTTAAAAAAAATAATTTATAAAAATTAGGCATTGATGGGGTCAGTGGGGGCAGTCCTGGCACTGCCGCGCGTCGGGTATGTTTTCGGAGGCGCTTATAGACGTTTTATTTCGCGTTCGCCCCACACAGTTTTTGTTTGGAGCAAAAAAGGCACAGAATATGGGGCGAACATGGAATTTTTATGGGGGCGAAAGGGGCGAACATGGCATACTTTTCTACGCCATAATAGGGAAACAATCGCCTCTGATGCGGTGCGCATATACCTAGTTGGGGGTTATCTGTGGGTACGAGGCAGATCGGAACGTGTTCCTATGTATGTACACTTACATACTACATATACTCTCCACTTTTTGGTACATTAGTTAGATCATGCCGATTTAGTGCCGATTCATAGTGAAAAATTATTAGGTTCAATACTTAGTCAGCGCCGTTGCCATTCTTGAAGAAGAGTCTCAGCTAACGCTAGGTTTTCGTCTTTCTGTAAATATAATAAATTTTATAGTTGTTATTCATGAGGAATAAATGATTTTACTTATTCTCAGCTAGAAAAATATGCCTATATCAAGATCTTAGATGAAAAACGTATAGACGTGGTACCACTAAGTAAGTACTACTGGACAGGACATAGGTCCAGTCCAGTAGATACTTAGTGGTTCTCTTAGCTCACTTGATGATGATATCTACCTAATGCCTACCTTTATAAAACAAAATCTGGCGTAGTCTTCTCCAAAATGCTTATGTTCCTCGGAGTAGAACGCTGACAGTGGAATAGTGACAATACTGGCTTCTTTGGCAAATTTCTTCGTGAATTTGTAGTCTCTATACTTGTCCGGTTCGGAGCTCAAGTCTATTTTCTTACCTGAAATAACCACAGAATTAGTAGTAGCAGTTTATTTACAAAATCAGCAGTTTCCCATTTGGAACTATTGGATGTAGTGATGTGATTCTAGAAATTTTCAAAGAAACAGCGGAAAGTTTCTTGGAAATTTCTCGGAAATATTCTCAAGAACGGAAAATTTTCCTAAAAACTTTCGGGAAGAAATTTTCGGGAACAGGTTTCTCGGCGACATATCGCTAATTGGGTGGCACATGAAAGGAATTTACTTTTAGGATAGGTAAACGTAATTTTTGAAATACCAACGTATGTTTTGAGATATACTTAGAAATATAACTCTAGGAAATAGTAGGTAGACATCGGTTTCGAACGTTTCCCCGTAGCCGTAGAGTGATCATAGATCTACGCAAAGACCTAGGTAGGTATGATTATACTCTATGATTTTAATAATAACGGAGAGAGAGACCTTACTTATGATCCATTTATTCATAATTGTCCTATTATGTAAACAATCTTCACAGTACTTTTTGTTGAAAATAAATCAAATATTAGTTAAAACCTAAACATTCTAAAGTAAAACAGTTATTAACCACGATAGTAATTTCCTAAAAAGTCTATTTTAATTTATATTATTGTAAAATCATAAAAAGACATGGTAAGATTGTTTACATAATAGGACTATTATGAATAAATGGACTTTAGGTAGGCCATATAGAAACAACTTTAAAATCAAAGAACTCACTTAACTTAGTCCAATCAGCTATGATGAAGTATCCACCATCTGGGGGTGTAGTTATAAATCCATTGTCTTTCAGTATACGGTTCAGTACATCTCTTTTAGCTGATAATTCTTTGGATATAGAGGACATGTAGCATTCGGGTGTATTCCATCTTGAAAGTTCGAATTCTATGGAGCGAGCGACTGCTTCCTACATACAATGGTGAAAAGTAAGTAGATTAGTACAATATTACTTCAGGAATCATGAAATTATACGCGTATTTACACTTGATCAGTAAAAGTTGTACACAAGCTATAGTGCTAAGATGGTTTGGGCATTATGAACACAAGGGAGATATTAGGAGCACCCATAATCGGAGAGCGTGTATAAAGAGAGTGATGAGTGTAGACGAAGCGAGAGAAATCTGTAAGGATCATAGCAAGTGGAAATCCCTAGTCTT
>JAEMBS010000427.1:0-25000 GCA_018467065.1 Ephestia elutella
ACCGCGCGGAGAGTTGTCGCGAGCGAGACGCCCCCCGCCGCGGAAAGCACCGGAACGCTTCCGACCCCAACCGCCTCACCGCACACAACAACCAGTAAGTACCTGCTTTTCCCGATAGATGGCGTATCGTAATTTGTAGCCTAAGTAAATTTTTTTTGATAGGTAGCGTCTTGTTATTGGTACCTTAGTAAAAAAAAAAAACAACCGTCTCACCGCACACAACAACCAGTAAGTACCTGCTTTTTCCGGATAGATGGCGTCGCGTTATTGGTTGCCTAAGTAAAAAATCTTTTGATAGGTGGCGTCACGTCATTGCTACTTAACCTTAATAAACAAAATAAATTGCTGTCTGCTCAACCGCCTAACCACACACAACAACCAGTAAGTACCTGCTTTTTCCCGACAGGTGGCGTCTCGCCTAAGTAAAAAAAAACCGCCTCATCGCTTACAACAACCAGTGAATGAGTGCAAAGTTTTCCCGATAGATGGCGCCTCGTCCTTGGTAGCCTAAGTGAACAAAAAAAGTTAGCCGTCATGGGAAGTCCGGGAGATGTATAAACATCTGAGCATCCATGGCACGATCATACCATTTTCAGTCACGGAATTCGAGTTGGTTTTACATCAAGCTTTGAAAGAGATTACTCCATTTTGGCCCGTGAAAATGATTTGTTTACACAGGCCCTCGAGACGTAGTAGACATATTTTAATTCAGGCGTTCCTTAGTTTGAAATTATCACCTAACGGAATTCAGCTAAAACCTAGTAGACATTAAAACATCTTAACTCATTCTGCGTCAATCCAAAAATGGACTTTAAATACTTGTATTAAGAACCTTTTAAAAAATTCCTCATGCATTCTATCGAATATTTTCAAGAAAGCGTTCGAATTTAGACACTATTTGTCGCGGTACGAAGGATTCCCTATAAAATATTGTGTAAACAATTGCATTCCATCTAAAATTAGACTGTGTCGCTCTATATTGAAAGTTCATTCTCCTGTACTCTAGAACCATCATTTTAATTTGACCCATGAGTCTTAAAACATTTCTTATTGTCGTAGCTCTTCAGTAAATGGTTGTTGTGCTAAGCGTTCGATTTAAATTGATCCCGGTTGTGTAAGGAGATGCACAGTGGTCAAGGGTCAATACAATCTGGTGGTTTAGCATTGTGAACTGCAGGAAGGTAGACAGTTTCAGTTTTCAGTACGCGAGGTTCGATCGCAGACGCAATGCGGTCCTGAGTTGTGTCTCAAATTACAGTTTTTTTAAAAGAATTGTAAGATTTTGTTGAGGTTTTTACTGGGATCTTCTATTTGATTGATTGTTTTATCTTTGCGAAAAATCAGTGAAGAATCTGGTATGTTTATTAGATTACTCATAGACTTTCAAAATGCTCTAAGATTTTAACGTTTCAAATATACAAATTATTTAGCTTTATTAGTATAGATTCTCGTTCTCAAACGTTGCAGAATAGTCAATTATGTTTCACAACTGGTAGTGATTGACTTATTGTGTGCCAGTGATGGGTTAGTGTCCAAATGTTAACTAATTAGTGTCCATTAGAGTCGAGTCTATCTATATATTATTGTGGCCTGTGGTGTGGCCCAAGAATAGCACCAACCCGTCTCTTCCCGTGGGTGTCGTAAGAGGCGACTAAGGGATTTAAAACACCGGAGGATGGGCAGCAGCATCTTTCCGCGTACGCCATCACACTGCGATCGCCAACCCGCCTGCCAAGCGTGGCGATTACGGCAAAACCCTCCATGGATGAAATCCTTGGCGGAGGCCTTTGTCCAACAGTGGACGTTTTTCGGCTGAGAGAAGAGAGAGTCTATCCATTCACATCGATAACGTCTAAAGACGTCTTTAATCTGTCACTAAGCTCTGCCATAGAAACGACAAGAAGACGTAAGGTGGCTAATTTATATGGTCTTTATAATTCACGTAGGATTTCGATAAATGCCGATGATTAAAATTTCATCTGAAGTGAATTACTATTGGTCTACCTACGCTAAAATGATTACAAGCACAACGTCTGTTGATAGTTTCTGAGACCCTAAATTAGTCATTATGACTATCACCACAAAGTATGAATTAAAGTCGCTTTCCGCCTTCGTCATTCCCTGTATTGGTTAGTCTTTTAATGTCTTTTAAACGCTACGAATTTTGATGCGATTTTCACTGTTGGATCGAAATTTTTCTTGAGAAAGGTTTAGAAGTAAAATATTTACCCATGCGAAGCCGGGGCGGATCGCTAGTGTTCCTAAAAACACAAATTCTATTGGTACTCTGGGTTGCTTACTTATTATGAAAAGTCCCTATTATTCGCACGGTTCAAAGCAACTTTATTTTAATTTCGTTTCTACTCAGCTCTTGAATCTGCATCTTTATTATGAAACTAAATGTAACTCTTTATGTAATCATTAATTACGGAATGTTGGTCATAAGCTCCATAAGTTTAACTTTATTCAGAGCCAGTCTGCCCAATTGTTCCACTGTTTTAACTCCCGTCCGCTCTCTGATATTTCTGATCTTACGTCTTCCCACTCTTCGCTTTCCAGCAATCTTTCCCATCATGATAGTTTGAAAGAGATTGTATAGAGATGGACACAAATTCCCATGTTATCATTACCGTATGAATACGGAGCTCGCAACAATGAACACTTTGTTATGAATCCGCCTCGCGTATGACATTGTCGTGTGCAATATGCAACTTACGTAACTCCGCGTCGTCTTATGAATCTGCTTCGAAGAGACTTTGTTATGATATTCTGATGTTCTATTCTGTTCTTGGTGCTGTTCCTCCAGTTTTCTTCAAAAAGAAAAAGGTTAAATATATCATTTCTTTTTCTACTGATTTGATTAAGCTGTCGTTTTTGGATTCCAAAAAGGAGCCAACGTTGAGGAATTCTTCATTTCGAGTCAATGTTTTGGCTTGCCTTATTCTATTATCTGTTGGTCGGCGCAAAATGATTTATATCTCCGTAATGCATGTTCCATCGTAGTGTTTTTAACCAGATTTTGTTGAATACTCTTCTTTTTAACCAGATTTTGTTGAATATTGTTATCTTCTAGAGATTAAGGAATGTTGTGGGCTTCTGTTTAAGAAAGTCTGAAATCTATCTCCAGTGTCTAACCCCGTGGCATTGGTTGTTCAATTCAACCCATTGATTTCTTAGCGACAAATCTCAAGTTACTTTTAAGATCAGCACTAGAAGGAAAGCGTCAGCCGCTTTCCTTATTGATATTTTGAATTAGCTCCAGAATTCATATCCTATAAATCCAGACGGTACATATAATTTCAATATCCGTTATCCCAACAAAGCAGATTTAGTTGACAACTGCACTGTCGTGAAAGTTGAGCGCTATTGTTTCAACCCTCAGTGTTCCGACGGAGAAAATGATAGGACACTAGTTGTGAGCCGGAAAAATACTCATTTTAACAATGTCTGCTTGCTGTCTCGATCAATGAATTTTTATACACGACGAATAAGAGTTTATTAAACCTAAATTAAACCATTTTCTAAGAAGTACTAGAAGAATTTGTGATTACTACAGGCGTAGAGCCTAAATATTGTCACAGAATTGATCACCTACTCGATTGACTACCCGTTTTCCAATTAAGACGAAATAAGTAACATAATAATGATGAAAAGGAAGTAGACAATTGATGACCTACGAAATCGTAATGACAATAACGATCATAATCATAAGTAGGGAGTAATTAATCTAAATCAGGTGATTGTGATAGGTGGTCTCAATAATCTAGCATCAGTAATATACCTGAAAATGATAAAAACTATTCACACTGCACTGGTGTGACCGATCCAATTTACCGACCGATCTAATTTATTCTGAAAGTCACTTGAGAGCCATGTGTCTTTAGTGACTTCTAGAATAAATTAAATCGGATAATCTGATTGGTCACACCTAGCCAGAAACGTAGAACAATCGTGTCTTAAGAATTGTTTACTCAGAATATGGTAACACTGTCGCCAAAAACGTAAAACAATACGGTCTGTAGGTGTCTCAGGCTCAGCTGAAATGTTGTAGATTGGCGGAAACTGCATCCGAACGGGTTAACTGCACCTCGCTAGATTAACTCCCGTGGAAGGTTTGGCTCTGCGCCAGATTTCGTCCCGACTACTGGTGTAATTTAGGACAGGTAGCGATTATAGTTTTTAAGTACCTTCTGTTTCTAATTACTTGTTGTGGCATATTGATGAACGTTTTAACATAGATGGTAGGATTTGGTTGGATGGCAGGTCTCTAGTCGTATTGGCTCTGTCTAAGGCAGCTAAAATTTTAAGTTTTAAATCAGTGGTAGATTTTCAAGTTTGCAGAAAAACTCATTTCTTCATTTATAATTTTATAACCGACCCTAATACAAATACTGTTTTTCTCTTTCTCTATTGTATAAAATTATATTAGTATATTTTCGACTAAATCCATCCGGTAGATGAGGTGCAAAGCAGTAACGAACATTCGTCCAAATATCCAATCATGCCTATGTAGCCAAAAAATCCGGTGGATTTTCACGTCTATCGTGGACAAGTTTCGAATCGCCCGTGCCTTGGAGCAAACTTAATTTTATCGGGAAATAATGTAGTGTCGTGAACGCGCAGAACTATGTTTACGATGTTATTTCGACATGGTCTACCTGAGGAATTCGGTTGTGAGTAAGGCAGATTATTGAATATCTTCGTGAGAAATAATAAGTATCAGCTTTGATTGAAGGAAAACGTTTTTAAGGACCGGGTCCTTGTCAAGATGAATCAAAAAAGTCCAAACCTGACACAGACTTCCTATAACCACCACTCCGGGCAGTAATAAAAAAAAATAACTTGAACCTAACTTCTTTTCCGCCCTCAAAGTCTTTCCGGGTGGTCATAAAAAAAATAACCTGAACCTAACTACTTTTCCGCCCTCAAAGTCTTTCCGGGTGGTCATAAAAAGTAACCTGAACCTAACTTATTTTCTGCCTTCAAGTTTTTTCGGGCGGTAATAAAAAAATAACCTGAACCTAACTTCTTTTCCGCTCTCAGTCTTTCTGGGTGGTCATAAAGAGTAACCTGAACCTAACTTATTTTCTGCCTTCAAGTCTTTCCGGGCGGTCTTAAAAAAATAACCTAAACCTAACTACTAACGTCACTTTGACGTAACGTCACGTTGACGTAACATCATTTTGACATGACGTCTATTTTGTCAAATAAAATAGATGGCGTTACTATAATTGGTATCCCATGCCCACGGGAACCATTTTTTCCGGGATAAAAAGTAGCCTATGTGCTATTCCAGGTCATTATATACCTCTGTACCAAATTTCTTCGAAATCCGTTCAGTAGATTCTGCGTGATTGAGTAACAAACATCATCCAAACTTTCGCATTTATAATATTAGTATGGATTGTCATCGGATTTTCATATGCATTTAAAATTTTTGCTCTATTGGACAGAGGGAAGTGGGTCAAATTTACTTTTCAAGATTTGATTATACAACGAATACTGATTTGAGACCGAAAAACTGTGCAGATTTCGCTATATCAAACTTCGCTTTCCTGTAAAATGTTATTCCTTTACGCAAAATATACAGGAGTGTGATGAAAGACACTCAATTGAAATCCCACGAGATAGCTAGGTGTCCCAGTGTACAGATAGCCAATATAAAACTTCAAAGATGTCTGCCTAGCTACAATATTGAAAGGAATGGGTTTGCCGATCTAATTGCAGCGGAAACTTACCAAGGCGGGAGTGTGGAGGTTACCTCGTTATGTCGTGACACGTTGTGTGCAAGGCCTTTGATCGTCTTTTTTTAATCACGTTAATAACATTGCTTTCTGTAGTCTTCATCCTTCTTGTTTCTATATTTTCCTTGCTATTTTACTTGAAACTTTCACGTCGGATCGAATTGGTCGGATCCATTGACAGGAGTTCGAGTTACAAATCGGAATAGTCGCATTTTTCCCACTTCTTTTATAACTTCCATGTAGGTTTAGCAGCGTGGTTGGTTAGTGGCGATGGGCTATTCACATGTTTATATTCTCGAATTTCTTCAATCAACATCTTCTTTTTGATCTCTCTTATGTCTTCGCTTTCGGTCGGGTTATTTAATCAACTTCAACTACTTACACCAAAATCTAAAGTTTTATTCAATCTGATTCTTGTTTAGGAGTTTTATGAAACACCGTTTCTCGTGAAGGAAAATATCGTGAGCTTACGAGCACTCTATGATTTATCAGTTAGTGTCTGAAATGGAGAAGGAAATGGCAAAGCAATCCACGATTAGCAAGAAAATCGAAATTTCTCATTTATAGGCATATTTTTGTTTTTGGGATCATAGAACAAGGAAAAAATACCTCGAAATCACACTTCACACTAATATTATAAAGAGGAAGTGTTTGTAAGTTTGTTTGTAGGGGCTTCTTCAAGACTGAACCAATTTAAAAAAATCTTTCACCAAAAGAAAGCTACATTATACCTGAGTGACATAGGTTACAATTTATGTACGTACTTCCCCAGCGAAGCTAGGGCGCTAGTTAAAATAAAAGCTAGTATTTTATTCGAGAATGATTTAAAAGCCTCCAGCAGCAGTGACAGTTATTTTCCACAAGCCCTACGCCAATCAATCAGACGTATCGCCATTATCTGTGGCCGGTAAGTGCATATTTTAGCACAATCTCAGGATCAGCGCGTTAATTGAAACTACGTCAAATGAATGGACGATAGTGATGGTGGGCTAGTGGAGGATGACGAGGATTTTTTTGTTTGAGACTAGTGCACATGAGCTCTGCTGCTGTAGGATTTTCGGGAAACAAAACCCTAACCTCTGGTACCACCCTGGTCCATTGAATGAGATTTATTATATGTAGAGACATATAATAAATCTCATTAAAAGCAAATAAAGGAGAAAGTTAGCATCGTGTCGAATAGGGAAGTGAAAGAGTTGGCAATTAAAAGAGAAAAATGGAAGGAACTCCCAAGAGCCTCGCTATAAAATTCTTTGATGATGATGATAATAAATCTATAAGAGCCAAAGATTAAATTAACAATCGCGATCTGATTGAATGAAAAGAATTGAACCGAACCTTGATTAAAATAAACACTGGCTTATGTTTAGTTTGGTAGGTATTTAATTAATTGCGACCTTTATGAATTTGAAAAATCTATATTAACGTTAATGTTAAAGATACGACATCTGAGTAAACATACGCCGTCACAAAATACCCAGAGCATAGATTAGATACATACGTAGAAATAGCGTCTTCGCTATCTATTTCATGAGTACTATTTCCCTTAAAGTTTTCGGAAGCTAGTTTTCTATTGTGATTAAAGTAAACCTTAATGTAATAATTTACCAAATCCACAATAAATCTCATGACGTGTTATGTAAAATTGAAAAAAGGTTCCAAACTTGCTCTCAAATCAGCTGAAGACTTTAGCGTTATTTTAGTTTTTTTTTTTTTACATTTTCGACGAAGTTGTATCTTGGACTACTGCTGCTAGGTGGCGGTCGTCAGTCGATAAGTTTGTCGATATTTTACTAGTGAGTAGTAATATGTGACTCCTTATTACTTCGATCAACAATACACCTCTTTCTCTTTAGTCTTATTTCCTCATGACTGAGGGTCGTGGTCATTATATGAAATGAACCACATACAACGACCCTCTTGGCAATTTTAATGGAGTGGTTTGCCATGTCCTTCTCCATTTCACACACTAGCTGATAATCATCAACCAGAGTGCAGGTTTCCTCACGATGTTTTCCTTCCAACAATACACCTAGACCACCTTAAATCTAGATCAGATTAAAGTTCTCATACAAAATCAAAACGAAAAGCAGTCCGTGTTGATTGAATATACCTTCGATCAAAAATATACCTCAAGTCTAAGCAAGCAACAAATATCGTAATGCAATGGACCGTACTGTCAGAAATTAGAGCACATGCTTATTGTATGCTCTTATTTCTCGGGCCGTTTTCAGAGCTGTCACCTATAATCTAGGTGTATTGTTGATCGAAGCCTTATTACTACAGATATGATCATATGCCTATATCTGACGCCTATATAATTTGCGCTGTCGCAGTGAATCATGGCGAGACAATCGCAAGGTGACGATTATTTTTATTTGAGACATTGAAACACGGCGTAGATTCTGTCGTACCAACCTCGTACTACGGAGGACCTCAGAGCGGAGTAAGATAAACAAAATAATAATAATAATCTCATTTTATTTCGGAAAAGTCCATAGAAATGTTAGTTACAATGTCCTTAAAACTATGTTAGTACCTTATCTACGTGTAATTGGGTCCAATCGCAAAAAGAATCGCCGTTTTTGTCAATCTTAATTTTACTATTAGGTTAAGTTGTTTGCGTAAAGGTAAAGATGATAATTTGTATAGTACTCTCACTTTTATCAAATTCAACTTATTCTATGAAGCCGTTAAAGTCTGAGTAACAAAAACTCTCAGTTTAACAATATTACTCAGGTATCATTTATTGCCATCAACAACACTAATTAAATTTTAAATCAATATAATTCTTAAATCGTATGACTAAGTTTGATCACTGCGAGTGGATGAAGAATCTAAAAACTTTATAGCGCCACCTAAGTTTTCATATTGTTTCAATTTATTTCGCTTTCCTAATAAAATATGAGAAAGTTTCTGTGAAAGTTCTCTTGGAATTATAAGAAAAAGTGATTTCTATCAATCGTGAAATACTACCTAATTGATTAAGACTATAGTGCTTGGAGCATCTTGTCTCTATTGAAATCTAACAATTGGTTTATCTATTAAGTGTCAAGATTTCACATGTTTACCGTACATATGTTATGTTTGTCTGCTTGCAGACTGAAGACATGAAACTATTATTCTGTATCATCTTTTGTACTGTTTTCTGGCAAATAAACATTCTGATTTCTGATTTACAACAAGCTGCGCCCCGAAGATCTAGTCTCGTGGGAATTTTGGGATACAAACGATCCTATTCCCGGTTTTCCTTGACCCCTGCATCAAATTTCATGTAAATTGGACCAGCCATTCTTGAAAAGATACTTCTCCGGTTCAATGTGGAGGAATGATACGATCGATATTAATCTTCGTCTGAAAATCGTTTATCAAATCAATCATCCTACTTTCACACTCCATTTTCCCGACATAAATACCAATGCATAAATTTATCATCGATATTTACTCGATCCCGATCTACGGTCGCATCTTCCGCGGAATCCCGTATTATGATCCAGCCCCCTGACCTAGTAGTTTATTTTTGAACCAACTACAGTTATGATGAAATCATTACAGCGAAAATTTCAGCCATTTTCATTTCTTGATGAACTTGTCGGTCTTCTCTTGCTCGGCGATCCATCTGATTTGATTCGGTCTTCATTATAAAAGTTTTTTCATGAAAATGTTTATTAATATTTGAATGTAGGAAAAAGTGAAATATTCGGGATGAGTCATTGATTAATACTATTAATAGTATCCAGCGAACAAGTTTTGTAATTATTGTTTCACCAGATTTTCCTTGATATTGTAGAAAAAAAATCATATTTCATATCTATAAATCTTCAAAAAACTTCCAACATGTAAAATCTGAAGTGTCAGACAGACTATAACAGTAACAATTTCAGCTTGTATCATAAACATGATGTCTATGAGTCATACGGAAAATCCACTGGTTTTCGAAGATAAAATCTTTACGGAGAAACGATTCAAAGAAACTAGGACCGAAATAAAATCGCCGATCGCATCAATAAATGCGCACCCGGTAACCCTGACAGGTGTCCTACATTTTGTTCGGTTGCAGCGTGGACTACTAATTTGAGACGTACAATTTACATCCCTACATTCATAGGGGTAGCTTGTGAAATCCTACAACGGCTAGTGGATGTCAGGAAATGATAGGTTCTAGCGTCAGTGACGTGAATACACTCCTCTGTAAATTTTGTGATTCCGTGTAGCCTTTCTTCAGCGATAGTGACGTGAAAATACACTTCACTGCCTTTTGGGAATTTTGGTAGTACATGTAGCGCCTTTCTCATGAGCTGCTTCAAGAACACTAGCACGTTCAAACAAAAAACTAACTCTTTAGCTTTATTATATTAGTATAGATGTTATAAACTTCAATGAAACTGAAATGTCCATAAAAAAAATCCCTCGCACTCTTGTTTTCATCTGTCATATGACCTGCGTCATTCTCAGACGTTGTCTGATGGCCGACAGACAGGGATTTACAGAAAATTCTTTTGTACTGCTTGTTTGTGTTTTTGTTATGTTGCCAAACTGTTGTTGATTCACGTGGTATTTTGGATATGCTGTTTCTTTTCACGTGTATGTTGTAGTCATTTGTTTTATGGGTTAGAAAGTCTTCTAGTTTTTATGCTAACATTTTTTGCAAATTTTTAATTCCAATATCTCAAAGCTTTGAAGATATTTTTGCGTAGATCAAGATGGTTTTACTTTTGATTTCTTTGACATAACTTCAATTGTGTGAGAGGCAACTAATCCAGCCAACTAGATGAATCTTTGTAAACGTTCAAACAAATATAGCCAAAAAGTGAATTCCGATCATACTTTGACGTGTGCGTTGTAACTTTTACGACGAAAGATAAATTTTAATATTGGCCTATGATCAAAAGATTCCCACCCACTCATCATACCATGATTTATAACTGCAAGTTTTTGAATAAACATACGGGTATTTGCTACCTCAGACTACATTTCACGTAGCTTTATGTTAGTGCTACGTACTAATCATCTTGCTTTAGTAATGTAATTATTAGTTCCTCACAAACTACCCTACCGAGTCAATACTCAATGAAGAAGAGTCCAAAAGTTTACCCTCGAAAACAAAAAGTTGACCAATCTGTCATTTCTATCTAATTGTAAATATTCAAATGCATTTCGTTGCGAACTTTCTAGATTTTTACAGTCCGCAATAATCAGGTCTGGCTTAGCCAAGTGCTAAATATCCGAACGGGGGCCATGTTTGACAGCTGTCAATTTGTACAGACGACGTGCGAGGAACGGCCCTCGAGCACTTGTATCATTGACCCAATCCCGGTTTATTCTGGGTTACCCGGTGCGCGCGTCCTTATAATTTTTTATATTTATTTATTCAATAAATCTACTATTTGGGAAATGTCACTCATTTAAAGTCTGCCCAGTTTATTGTGCGAATTCTCTGCTATTACCGCCGCATAGAAGCCTGCAGCGTAAATTGAAATGCAGTTGACTCTACAACTTGTTACGTAGTTCCGTTTCAGGAAATCAGTCAGCGTAGCAAATCCTGCAATACCAGGGATGCAATAATTGCGTTGACGACCCTGAGTATACAATTTTCACGTAGTTTTTTAATGACGAAAATTTAAGGTTGATGTGTATTCTGTTTTTACACCAGGCGACTACCACAAAGATGTATAGTCCGACGAAATGATATCTAAGACTGGCCTTTTATATCTTTATTTTACAGTGATGATTTTTGAGGTTATATACAACTTGTCAAGCTTTTAATAAAATTGACTTGGTTCCTGAGCCTTTGTATAAAATATCATATGGTTTACATTGTCATTGGAGTTTTTCTCAAAGACTTCCTTCGATAGCGATAGTTGTTTTGAATTCTGCAGCCACAGAAATAGGATTCTAAGAAATGGAAGTCCAATACTCGAGTAACTCGCCCTATTTGACTTCGTTTGACTTTGCATCTGCCAATAAAATTCCTGGTATCGATCGATTTTCAATTGCACTTAGTTTTCGACAAGTCAAATATTAAATTATTTTATAACAATCTAAATAAGAAATTTTCTGATACTGCCACGGTTCTAAAGAGCTAACAATAGTTTGCTATTAACAAATAGGACTCTATTTATAAAACCTAAATGTAATAAAACTAGAGACATTTATAAAGGAAATACAGAAACAAAATTAGAAAGTGATGATGGCTTTGCCCTAATTGTCAAAGATTGTTGCGTAGGACGACCAAAAAAAGTAGACAATAACACTTCTAATGACATTTGTCGAAATTGAAGCTGACATATTAAAACAATCACATCAAAAGTTATCGTCCCACAAGGACGGATGAATGGCTGGCTGTGATTGGATGGGTTTACTTCGAAATCCTGACAACCCCCCGAGGAATCGTGAAAGCGGCTTTCCGGGCTTTCTATTGTCACCTCGTTTAATATCGATAATAGCATTCCCAATGTTAGTACTTCTTTTATACAGATTTGTATTTCCCTTTGTCACAAAATTGCGATTTGGTAAAATGTGTTGAGGCGGTTTAATCATATTATGCTTTTACGCGATATTTAGGTACTTTTGAGATATAATAAGGTGTAATTGTTAGGGAACGCGAATTATATTTACGCGAATTTTTATCTCTTTTTCAAAATCAATAAAAGATTTTATGTAGATTGTATATCGAATTGAAACCGTATTTGCCAGATTCTACAATTATATTGCACCAAACATTTACAACAAACTTTTACAAATAGACAGAAACATAAAAACAACAAATAACAACCTCTTTAAAAAACTCTCTTTACTTGGCTAATAAATAAGACATGACGAGACTGAAGACTTATTTGAAGTGCTAATTTGACATGAATGGTATGGACCTTTGCTGTTTTATTATTGTTTTGTTCAGTACATTGATATAGTGTGTTGGATTTCTCATTTTATATTTTATAGGATTATTCATCTTACAAAGTGTAACTTCGGTATAATTTTTTGCTTGAAGTATGAAACTTTTTGTAACCGTCTATTGGAAGGAGCCTGACTCCCATGCCACAGGGAAACCTTTAATGGGTGTCAGCGCAACAAAATATTGTTAACGCATACTTCCTGAATAAACGATTTTTGTTTTTTTTTTTTTGTTATATGACATCTATACTATGTGATTAGCATTTTTTTCTTGTGGCTCATTTAAGTAAATTGACGCTTTCGTTCATAGATACCTGATCGACGGATTTTCATGAAAAATGGTAAACGGATAGAGAAAAACGCTGAATAGAACTTAGGGTCCTTTTACTCGACTGCTAGAAAAGCTGGTGCAGTTTTTCATGAATGTTAATCTAATGTTGTCTCAATATTTGTATATATATATTTAGGTTAATTAAGACAAAGCATTTGAAATACTTCCTTTTGATGAAGCGATACAAAAGTTCACATGAGCCTCTGTACTAGACGAGTTCTCATGCCTTGTGTATGTCACAAGCATAACAACCACTATAAACATCAATAGCCTCGGTCAAATTGCAGGTGACCAAACAAGCGGACGGTAAAACGCATAACTCCTCAACGTCAAACAGGGTTATGTGTCCCTCTATCTTTATGAGTTCCATTTCCTAGGCAAGCTTTGCTAACACACCCTCTGACGTCAACAGCGCACCCTGTGTCTTGTGTTTAAGGCCAGCTATATGCGAACTACGTCTTGACTTTCTAATTATCTCTTTCAATTCGTGGAATTCATTTGTGTATCTACTTCTGATAATATAATAACGCTGAAGAGTTTGTTTATTAGTAATGAAACTTTTATTCTTTTAAAATGAAATTGGCTGTACTAATTACATATAGATACAAGGCATGCCATACGATATGATACTGATTTAATTTTGTTAGATGTAGGTTTGTTGTTCGGTCTGTCGTCTATTCTGTTTATGGTAGATGTTCAAGTTTTTTGACTAAGGAAACCACCTGTTTAATATCATCTATCTACGTAATAAAGTATAATATCTTCGGTATTTTTACTATTAATATCAAAAGTAATTTCAAAAGTCATTAGTATCGTGTAATATTAGAATTCAAGCTTCATTGTAAATGTTATGTTTTTCCTTCTACTTCGATTGTTATGAACACGAAATAATTGATGTGAACAGAATCGAAAACTCGATTTGCGATTTGATTTATTGCATCTAAACATTTTCCATGATTGAGATTTGTTCCGTTTTGTTTTTGTGCTCCAAAATGCTCGTTTGACTTTCCAACTATCCTAATTTAGATTTCGTAATGAATACCGATCTTTATGGGTTTCCAATATATTTTAATGATGATAGCGATTTTCTTACTTCATAACCACTAATTAGAGGAAGCTCTAAATTAGAAGCAACGTTGCTGGTGGTCTTTTTGAAATAGGTCAATAAATGTAATGAAAAGCGACATTAAATAGATAGATTATATTGAAAGGGAACTAATCTAAGAATCAATTAAATACTGCAAAAGAAAATTAATGACAAAATGCGTCATTTATATAAATTTCCTTTCTTAATTGTAATAAACATCTGTCTTATTGACTGTAAAGGTCAGTATTTGCCCTTGGCCTAAATTGTGCCCTACCTTAGATAAAAGGGTTGTAGGGACCACTTAACTACCTGACAATCAATATCAATCTAGCCCTTCATCAAAGTTACTATCAAGTATAATGCTATTTTCTCTGTATACATCGTCGCTCCCTAATGATCGTGCATTTTTCCCATGCTACCCACTTCTAGTCCACTTAGGCGCTGTCAAATTAGGGTCAAGTAGCCACCTCGCGGATTCTACATAATCTACATATTTTCTTTGTAGCTTTTTATAAACGATCCTATTATTTTAATTTTGGAAAATGTGGATTTTTAGCACGTTTATTCTGGAATTCGCTTTTATGTCTCATTGTATCTAATTGATAATATGTTTCTGAATAATTCTCGTTTTGTAACTTTTTATAGTTATGACCTATTTATTTTATTTGATGAAAGTATTATAAAAATGTCTTTGGTCTATTAAAATAATAACTTTGTCGTATTGTTTTAAACCTCTTTAGAAAATATGAAGTACTCAAGTAATGATTTAATGACACTTATTTAATACGTTCTGTTTTTGCTGGGTTATGAAATAGTTCAGGAGCGGTGGTGGTCGAGTGGTAGGGCGCCCGCCTGTGACTGTAAAGGTCCCAGGTTGGAATCCTGCCCGTGCTACATGAGTTTGTATACCAATCTGACTCATGTATCTATGTTAGTTTTCACCGACCACCACTTGCTTCCGGTGAAGGAAAACATCGTGAGGAAACCTGCACTCTGGTTGATGATTATTCAATTAGTGTGTGAAATGGAAAAGGCAATGGCAAATCACTCCATTAAAATTGCCAAGATAGTCGTTGTGTATGTTTCATTCCATATAATGACCACGACCCTCAGTCATGAGGAATACGACTAAAGAGAGAGAGAGAGATAAAATAGCTACATCATGAGTGATCAGTTAGTTCTAACATCGGCTACGACATATCCAAAATGAGGAACTAACGATACTTAAAACAGTATATGACCTAAAGTCATACTATTTCAATTTTCAATCCTAATAATTTCTTTTTCAATCGATCTATCGAAACATCGCCCACATACCACCTAGATCTCCATTACATGCACCTCTTCAATACGCAGCACTTACGTTCTCGAAATCGAATCCAGTCCGTGTCGGCTCAAGAGACTGCTATATTTACAAACATTAGCGGGCGCGGCCGCACAGCGTATATCTACTGAAAACTTTCCTACTCTTTCAAACGCAATTTTAAGTAAGATTCTAAGTATTACAAATGCGCAATTGAATTGTACGATGGTCGTATTTAGAATAGATCTTTATTTATCTTTAAAATTTTTGGCTCCTTTAATTTTTACAGTAAAAGCTAAATCGTGATATTTGCCGAACCGTGAAAAGTAAAGTAGATTTTAGAATTCCGCTATACTATTGTTTACATTATTTTCATTGGATAATTGATGATGGATTAGATTCATTGGACGCTGAAACAACTTTATTATCCGGTAAAATTGAAAGAATCTCCACAGGGTTGTTAACTGATTCAGACGTATCAACTTCAGTCGCGGTGCGGTCCTGACGCTAAGCGGCCGCGTCGTCTCCGCCGCGTATTTTATCCTCTACATCTCTATTTATCCCATTGTTCACATGTAATTGTTGCAATCTCGCATTTTCATTATACAATTATGTCAATTTAGCATTTACGTCTTCTGCGATGTGAAGGTTACTATCAATTGCGTTATCTGAAAGTTGAGGTGACGGTTTTGGTGATAAGTGCTTTAGAGATGAGCGTTTTGTAATTACTTCAGTATGATAAAGACAGTTTAATATAAATATAATTTTGAAAATAACTTGTGGTTACAGATCGTTGTGATTTTTTTTTCATTTGTTCTGAATGCAGGTCACAAGGACCTGTCATCTGGTATTGTAATCATTGCTATTTTATTTAAAGGATATATCTACAGCATCATCTTACGTTAGTATATCCAGTATTCTTATAGTTATAGCTTTTACTTTTCGAAATAAGAGTTTATTTCATTCATTGTCTGTCTAGTAACAAAAATAATTTATATAAGTGTGAATGGGCAGGATTTATGATTAATAAATGTCTGACCTATGAGCATCCTGTTTTGATAAAAATGACAGATTATACTACAATACGGTTACACTAGTTGCAACAGGAATCGAGTACTATGCAGGAGAGAGGTCAAAACCCAATGCAATAAGTACATAAAAGTGAAATTCAGAACTTTGCAGACATTAATTCTTCAATTGCCTGTGATTCTGCAGGGAATAAAAAGAAAGTGTACTGATGTGTTTACGGATAGGCACTTTCCATGTACGAAAGAATTTAATTAAAATTCTTTAAATTGTTAATGTCTTGTATCATCTTATCTATTTTTCTGTTACTTTGTGGTTTTCTTTCTTAATTTCATTCTCTTTTTCTTAAACTGTACGTACAAAACTTATGGGGTTGAGATTTCTGCAATATTAAAAGGTTTTTTTATATTCTATGTTTTATAGATTTTAAGCAATGCTTATTTTATGCTATTAAAAATTTCATAAAATACAACATTAATATCGCCTCTGCTATTTACAGATCTAGTGATAAATTAAGATGGGTCGTTAATATCATTACTGTCATAAAATCGTTATGTAACACACCATATTGAGGGCTCGAAGAGATAATTAAAGTAAACATTTCTTAACTAAACGACGGTAAACCACTGGCTGATAAAAGTAAAAGGTAATTAAATGTATAATTAACGCAAGAGAAATTATGGAAAGTGTGTCAGTGTGTGCGTCTTATGTTAATTCATAACTAGCAATGTATGAATGAGTTATGACCGCCCATGACAATCCAAACATTCATAGAAATAGTAGAAGTATAATTGTGTTTGATGTCAAAGATGAAGCATTTAGGATATTTCGCGGAAATTTCATGTGACATAGAAATGACGACGAAATACCTAAAGCACTTATCACCACATATTAAATAAGCATACATTCACCGCTGCGTCTTTAGTAGAATAAACTCAAAAATCACCGAATAGATTTTCACAGGGTTTTCATCGAATGATTTGTCATAAAGGCAGACCCTAGGTATGGTTTCTATCAAATTACCATTTCTGACAAACTTTCATGTAAAAGTTAACAACTAACACAAAAGAAAAAGAATTGTTTTCCAAGAATGACGAATTAACTTTAGGACAAATCTATAAATTATAAAAAAAAATCTTATGAATTGTTATTATATTGTTCTTATGTATAAACAAAAGGAACTATTAATTTTCATAGCTGAACCATATGTGGCGAAGCAAGACTACGATCCTAACATGTTACAGACGTCGTCCTTACGAATCTAAACATGGTATATTGAATAAAGGAATCGATAGGAACCATATTATGGACACGATCCGCTTAGGTGTTCCGCGTAAATTAATTAAAATGCAAAAGAAACCATTTAATCAGAAGAATAGTATCATAATACTTGAGCTCTTGAAACAAGGCATAGATGCTGTGGAATGAAAACTCTTTATTCTTTGTCTTATCCTATAGTCCAATTTTACCTCTTCTCTCAGCCACCTCAAAGAGGTGATGATTCTTCATGATTATACACCTGCACTTTAGTTGATGATATATCAGCTAGTGTGTGAAATGGAAAAGGCAAAACATTTAACATTGTAAGGAACGTCGTTGCGTGTGTTGCATTCCACGTAATAACCATAATCCTCAGCCATGAGGAATACGACCAAAGAACTTTATCTGAGATGAAATACATACCTCATGTTTTTTATCGCACAAAAATAATGAATATAGATTTCCAGTTTCTGAAAATTCACTGATTGAACGTTTATTTTGTTCGTATACATATATTGAATCCGCCTTTGGTAGCTATTTCTAACATAAATATTATTCGTAAAACATACATTTTAGATGGACATTGAAACTAAAGATTTCATCCGATCGTTCTGATCCATGTATTTAGATGTATTTTGCCGGCTTAAGAAACTCTGTGCTATTTGAATAACTTCCTTATGTTCCTATTGACATCTCTCATTGGTTATAGCTAGGTTTACTTGACCGAATTCTAATGATAAATATTATAACGTTCTGCAAATATGTGTTAATAGGATTAAAGTACGGCTTCACTACAATTTGCATTTGAATTCTAATTGCATTACAAGCTACGGAGACCTTTTTTGAAGACATTTTTAGTTAGACTACAGTTTTCACTGTTTCATCATTATCAAAGACATCATTTACACATATTTATTAGAAATTAACTATTTTCTCTTCATATATTGGGAATAAGGAGGTTTGCCTTTCTGAACACCGATTCGAATAGGTCCTTTTTCAATAGCTTCTACCTCGAATTTAGACCCCAATTTTGCTTCAATATCATAAAATACATCTGATTGTTTTTAAGGTATACAGTGACACATATTTCGGATAGTGCTAAAACTGTATCAATAAAACTATAGTGAAAAATTATCGGAACGTGAATAAGTGATGACAAAGTGACATTGATCAGTGATTTTGGAAGTATCAAAATGGCGACGTCAGCGCCCCCTAGGGTGTCCAGGAATGTCTCCTTGCCTGCTGGGAGACAGCCGCCCACTGTTGGGATGCTCGCACGGCGGACCCTGTCTGAGAGGTATCTATTGTTTGTATATATCACTAGTCGTTCGCTGCGAACGTAGACCTCGCGACTATTAAAATACAATATTTATTTTCGCAAAAAATTAAATATCTCAAAAACGGCTGGACCGATTTTGATGCCCAACGAACTTGAAAATTCTATTAACCATTCCTACATATATTCCAACTTTCATCAAAATCGGAACAACGGTTCGAGAGTTATCGCGAAACAAACATACATACATACAAACAATGTGTTTTTCGCTCCAACTTGAATTATAGCCCTCGCTCGCCTCGCTCGCTCGGTCAATCAGCCATTTAAATGTTACCACTGCTGACGTACTGGCCTTCCTTATGGATGGATAAAGAGGATGGGCCATGACTTACCACATGGCCCAATACAGATAGGTGAGTCTTAACGTGTCTTCCGAAGCCCGGAAGATAAAAGTACACAAACTATGTTATTTTCTACCTTCTACAGTAGATAGTTTTTAGAATGTTAACAGAATTAATAATTGCCCGCCTTTAGCTCATAGAGCGCGTTGTGGTCTTGGAAATACGGTGAACAGCACGATGACCTACCCAGATTAGTTGCAAATTCGTCATTATTGGCAACGCTTCGACGTCGAGTTCGTGCAACCTTGTGTGCAACACATGATGTGCAGGTGGCTGTACTTATAAATCTAAATCGATGCTGCTTTAAATTTTCTGTGTGTATTTCGTAAAAGAATAAATTTTGTTGGAACACTTAATAAATTCCACTTCGTGTTTGACTTACTAAAATAAAATACTTTGTGTTTGTTCTTTATAAACTCCAGATTTTTCGCAGAAAGCTCTTTTCACTTGTTTAAAATTCATTAGACAGCGAAGTGCCTCGGGGATAACAGTACCTTACATTATCATTTATCTTTCTCAGTGTCTTTTAAAGTGACAAATATATTCCTTTGAGATATTGAAACATTTCTTGTGATAAATAACATTATCATGATATATAGGCAATTTAGGTCAATCACTTTTAAATCGATTAGCAGTTATGGTGTAACAATAGTTACTATTATATTATAACAGTCCTTTTAAAGGAATATAGATAAATTAGACAGGTATACTCCATTTCAAAACTTTGTAAGAGAACAAAAAAACTATTTTGCATCGGGGCTTATTTGCTAAAGAAAGGTAGGTATAGTGTCATCACGCTCTCACTACTTCGTTGTTTGAACGTGACAGCGATATATATCTCTTACGAGCGACAGAGAAGAAAGATCTGTGGTATTATCTGTTCTTTCACGTGGTTCAAACACGGAGTCTAATTCGTATAAGGCTGGTTCTTCATTTGGTCATGGCTTTTGCGTATTTGCGTCTAATAGTATGTATATTAGATTTTAATGTGAGATTCTCAGTGAACGTCTTAATTAACCGCAAATACCAAATAGCCACGAGAAGACTCAAAATACCACACCATGACGCACCGGGCGTCTATCCGTCTGTCCATCTATCTGTCCCTACTAATTGCTGCTGTCACAGATACGTGCTATGTTATGATGACCTGTCCACATACCACGCGAGAGATAACTGCTATCTCGCTTTAGCGTTTCGGTAACGCGTCGACACTTTTAGGCGATGGAATTTTCACGTTTGAATGTTGAATTAAATAAATGAATACCTAGTAAAAAAACTTAAAAAAAAAAGCTTTTATGCATTGTCATCCAAACTAAACGTGTGCACAAAACATCAGCTCAAACGGTTGAAGATATCTACTTCAAAATTGAATTCTAAGATTCCATCCGAACGAACATACTTTACGTACATTGCAAGTTAAATAAAAGCTATTAAAATATAGTTTTATTACAGCCTTATTAGTTTTGCCTCTCAGTGTTTAATTTTGTTGACCGTTTTTCTGCCTGACTTTGAAAATGACTGTATCTTTGTAAAGTCTATCTACTGCAATGCAAGTAATTTTGCATGGATCTTTACGCGGCGGCAATAGCGTTGAATTTGCAATAAATTTCTATAGTGTAATGTGCTGTTGGCTGTACTAAGTCGTAACTTAATTCCAAAGTCAGAAAAGCAGCAGACTTTGTCAAATTAATTTAATGAAAGTAACTTTAACACAATTACGTACCTATCTGAATTAATTGTAGGTAACTTTTATTAAATAAACTCGGAAATTTAATTAACCTATTCGTTTAATAGGTAAGCGGTTCGCTGGAAATATGTAATTTCTAGTTAGTGTTTCTGTGAAACTATTAACAATAATTATATTGAACCCTTGAGAACTACTGTTTCAAAGTACCTACTTGTTGTGAAATACGCGTTTTTATATGATCAATGATGAAAGGGATCGATTGATCAACGAAGAAAAATAAGACCTACACAATAATAAAAATGGTAGTTTGGAGTGGAGTATTATGCAATACAAAATTTGAAAATACTGTTTATGACCAAGTGTTGTAGGAAATTGAATATATTATGCTCAGAATAACGTAAACAACGATTCTCTGTGAATGAACTGCGTAGGAATTTACATTGTATTTCACGAACAGTAAAAGTACATTTAAACACAGAATTTTCAATAATTTATGCAAAATAGAAGTGGCATTTTGTCGCAGACGTGCCTTGACATAAACCGCATATGACTCTGAAGCTCATACACAGTCAATCTAATCGAATTTTCATTCAAATTTGAATTTTCTATTACCTGCGTATTCTGTGAGTTTTGTAGTAAGTGTCTGAGCGACAGATATTTTCATATTAAGACAATTGATGGCAATCTATCTCCCTTGTTATTTAAAATTCAGTGATTAAAACCATTAAGACCAGAGAGACCACTAGGGAAAGAGGTCGTCCAGCAGAGAGATGGGTGAACGATATCAGGAAGGATGTCGGCCACAACTGCATGAGGAAGTCTAGAGACAGGGAGTCATGGACGAGTATGGAGGAGGCCTATGTCCGAAGACGGACAAAACAAAGGCTACAATGATGACGATGATAAAAACCAACACATTTTGCGGTAGGCATTCAATGGGGGGCTATTTCGTTCAAATATTTCACCAGTGGTAGATAGATAGTATATTTTTCTCGTACGTATTCAAAGTCTGCGAGCGGTGCGACAATATTTATTGCAAAACTTTTGACTAACAGTGTGTGAGCAATGCGACACTATATAATGCCAAACTTTTGACTATTGTCGCACCGCTCTCGCACGATGCAAGTTGACACGATATCGCAGCGATTTTTATATGAATTTATTACGAGAATTAGGCCATAGATATCAGCACCAACGAGTGAGGGTGCAGGCACTGTACATGACGGCTAACTTTTAAAAAATAAATCATGAATCATATAATTTTTAGTATAAGAGCTAGAGTCCTGTGCTAATAATAAAAAACTTGTGTTACAGGTAGGTACTCCATTCTTATAAACCTTGACCACAGAATTAATATAAGTACTGCCTTAACTAAAATTTATAAAAAAATAACTTAAAACTAGGTAGGTAGGTAGAATCGATCGAATCGACTCAAATCGTAATCCAATCGAACCAGATTTTCATTCGGCATTTTACAACTTCCTCCGTGTGTTTGGACTGGTGTTTCCTTTGACCTTTGCGTTTCATTACGGCTCAATATAGCAGCGTTTGGATTGCGTATCGCAGGCACGTGTTGCACGCCGGATCCCGGTCCATTCATCATCGGCCAGTTGGATAGAGGCACTCAATTGCGTTGCTTAGACATTGGACAGACATCAGTTAACTATATTGTAATACTGCCACGCCCCCTGGCTTCGCTCCCGTGGGAATTTCGGTATAAACTATTACCAATATTTTTCTATCCTTATTCCAAATTTCAACGATATCCGTCCAGTAGATTTTGCGTGATTGAGTAAGTAATATCTTCCCAAACTCTCATCCAAACTTTCGCATTTATAATATCTATTAGTTGGAGTTTTCAAAAGGCCTACTTTTTAATTGTATACTTATTGTACGTGATCTATTGGGATTTTCTTAGATATATACGCAAAATTCACGCGAATGAAGCAACGGGTAAAAGCTAGGGGTAAACCGAGATCGGCGACAGTAAGTTTGTACCTATAATGAAATTTTATTGAAAAACTTATTGAATTGAGTCATTATAGTGGTGAATGGACCCGTACCTAAACACATGGACTGTCACTACTTCAATCCATTATGAGTCATTACTGACTAGTTAGTACAGTGGGACATGATTACGTACTGGTTGTGATGTACTTACAGTTACGTGCTGCGGAAGAGGGGCACGCAACCTTGCCGTGATGTGTATATGTATTTATTGTACGCCAGTTAATATCATAGTTATGTGTTTCAAGCGCGAGAGTTTATGACAGGTCATATGTTTCTGTTCCTCTATATTGATGACAGTCATGTCCTTCGCAGTGACTTGGAGCCGTGCACCGCCGCCGCGCCCTCTGGCAGCTCTAGCAGCTCGAGCCTTTCGTCCCGCAGCAACGAGAGCAACACCGTGCAAGCTGACCAGCACGGTAAGTAGTATATTAATGGTGTGCAATTCTTGGCGAGAGCTACAGCCGCGCGTCGCCATATTCCAAGACGTGATCGATAACATATGAAAAGGCCTATATGTTTTATTATTTAAAACTTCATTGCACAAAATTTTAAAAATTATGTACAAACGGTGGACTTAACGCCATATGGCGTTCTCTACCAGTCAACCATTAGACCAAACAGAGAGTAGTAACTTCCTATTTTATCTAAAATTAAATGCCACAGGTCTATGCCATTATGTTTTGAGTTACACCTAATGTTTAATAGTATGATTGTAATTTTATTTTCCCTCCCCAGCTTCGCAATCGGACTGGTCGGAGGAAGACGAGCCGCTGGCTGCTCAGTGGGCGGACAGCCTGCCGCCGCACGTCCTCGATTCTATTCTGTCTCTGTCGCACACGCAGAGGAAACGGCAGGAGGTTATACACGGTAAGTTTGTTAAGACTTTAGATCACTGCTGTTATTGTAATTTTTTTTTGTAAATTTTAGGACCATTAATTTTTCTATTTGATGAACCTTCCTTTTGGTGAACAATCGGAAAATTGGTTATGCAATGCATTGATTGATCTGCCCGATAAGTTAAAAAATGTATGGTTTGCGAGTATATGAAGCTAGGAACTTTTGTAAAGAATATTGTCCCTGCATGATACTTTTTATGAAGTTGAGATTTGAGTTTCAATAATAATAATACGTCTTCTTCCAGAGCTCATCGTCTCAGAAGGTTCGCACGTTCGCTGGCTCAAAGTCCTCGGCGGCGTATTCCTTCGACCCCTAGAGAGTCACCCCGCATTGCTTCCACCTGAAGAATTAAGGGCGTTATTCCCGAATCTCCCCGGAGTTAGGGAGCGACACGCGAGGTTGTATGCTGATCTGAAAACGATTAGGACCGAAGCACCGTCGCATATCGTGCCTATCAGGCCTTTGGCTGATGCCTTGTTGAATACGGTAAGTTTTAATGCTATTTGATTGATTTTATCGTATTTATTCAAGCATTCTCTTACTTCCTGATATTGAAAGATATTGGAGACGAAAACGACCCTTAATATACCCTATAAAAGCTTTGACTTATACTTTGTTAAACGTTGGAAAGCACGGTGGGACGTCGAAGTAGAACTGGCTGTGATGTACAGTTCCGTGATATAATTAAACTTATGTATACGTTCATTTTTGTTTGTTTGTTTGTAGTATCTTTATTGTAGTAAGGACACATAATTCATAGTAACATAAATAGGAAGGTACAATGGCGGACTTGTCCCATGAAGGTATCTCTTCCAGTCAACCAGCGATAGATTGAGAGGAATATTTACTCAATAAATAATTTTTATTGCGAATTTCAGTCTTATGTCACAGGGCGGGCGCTTCATAGAAACGGCGCGTCAAATATGCCTACTACTACTACAAATGAAACTGTATATCCGTGAACACGTCAGTAACACGTCAATGTGTGCGTTTTCATAGTCGAACGTCCCACAGTTACACAAGAACGGGGGAGAAGTGCGGAAGGAGCGGGGGGTGCCATATTGCGGGAGGGGCAGGGAGTTTC
>JAEMBS010000428.1:0-25000 GCA_018467065.1 Ephestia elutella
TGAGTGGTATTTAATTTATCTATGTTACTATAGGTTTGAAACTGTGTTGTTTGTTCCTGATCCACAACATTGTTTTAAACCTTTAATTTTTGATTATGCAACTGTATGAATTAGTCAATCTGTGTCTTTTAGGTGAAAAGATAAAAGAGAAAACATATAGGAAACTTAAGAAAATCGGGAAATATGTTGGTCATAACAATTGTTTCTACCCTTAGTAGTAGTTAATTACGACGTAAAGCAAAGTCGTCTTTGGCAAATGGTATAACATTTCACTAATTAGCTATTCTTAAGGGGGGTTAGGCGGTCAGCGAAAATTTATATGAAGCGGCTGAGGCGGGGGGACGTCCCGGTTGCGCGCCTTTCACATTTTTATCAAAAAGTTAATAGAAATGTTTAGTTTTTCAAAAATTTAAATCAGTCACGAAAACGAAAAGGTAAAATACCTTTGTGTTGGTGATTTTAAAACATTTTTTATTATAAAACACGGATGTTATCTGTATTCATATGAAATTTTAGAGGTAACTTCAGGATTTTTTTCTATCGAGCAAAATTTTTCCCATCGTGTTTTGGAAACAGTCCTCCCTTTAAACATACGTTCTACAATACATATCAGAAATTTCAGGGCGAAAACTCTTCAATTCTTTAAACAGCAGCTTATAGAAAACAGCCAATATTGCCGTTTTCACTTACTGAGAGCCCTTAATTTCGGTAATTTGTCATGTTGTGTAGTTATGTCAGAAGTTTTTCATAAATCTTTCGCCTTGCCCTATTGACCTTGTATTTTCTTGTCGCCACCATGTTTTTCTATCCCGTGTAGGAAGCGATATCAAGATCAAAAATATCTAATAAAAATTTTATGTGCAATAGATACCCAAAACATCCGCAGCGTAAACAGATTTCCTGTTGTTATTTATACGCGCGGTCTTACGCAAAACTATGTATTGTTCGAACGCCTGTCATTTGCAAATCCGACATTTTTAGCGACCGCAACCTCGGCGGGAATCATGGAGAGTGCAGAAATAATGAGGCGCTAGTCTAGCATCGGGCAAAATTGCTCTATACAGAAGGCGTCGGAAGTAATTTGACTGATATTAGTCAGATGCCTTTTAGCAGCTTCATTTCTTCTTTGTTTAACACAGAGAGAGATTATTTAATTTAACTAATTTCTCTTTAATACATTATTTTCCATTTTACAAATTGTTAATCTGCCTGCCGTGAGCATATGTGGGTATTCTCGTAACTTACCTGCACTCTTCTTCTTCTTGGCGTGTCGATGACATTCCAACGATCCAATCAAATTGTACCCGAAAAGTGTTCCGCCACTTTTACGGCCTCATCGGTACTTACCTGCACTGTGTAATATGAATTTTGCTTTGTAAGTAAATGGCTCGCTACTACAATTCGTATTAAGTGATGATATTCAAACATGACGGATATCTGGCACCCTATCTTCCTCACTCTCAGCATTTCACCGCCGCGTCCTTGACAATTCCACTTGTTTTCTCCCACGGTTGTTTGTCCATTGATCCGAAAGCGATTCAGCTAATACTGGCGCGCGTCCAAAGCTTTCGTGCTCGTTCGCTTCTCGTCGCGAGAACTATTTCGATTTCCGCCATGGGATATGTCAGGACACGGGTCGGCACGTCCTTGTATGTTGTATCAACTTTACACTTGTCTACATAAGTGTGTAGGTACCCACTTGATTGTCAAGATAGGTTAAAATGATTATCATGTATGGTAACAGCAACAACACTTAACTTATCTTTTGTTTTGATGAAGTTGCATCTATCATTATTGCAGCCATTTAAAAATTACTAACCTATATGTGAATTCTTGTTTAAAGTTCTTGCGTCTCGATCGACTCATATTTTAAAAATATGAACTAACCTTCAAAATATGCAACGAATAGTTGTGAAACTATCCTCATAACCGCAATATTGAAGTTAGCTATTAAACAAACATAGTTCTCTTTATCAACGTTAAAGTTAACTAAATACCCGTAGGAGTAAAATATAAAGAGCAAATCAAACAAGCAAAGGCAACGCAGAATTTAAATGATATTTAAACTATCTCTATTGAAGATATATACTACTAGCTCTTCACTTCACAATACTCTTTGGCGTTCACGTTTTTGCGTACATTGCTTAGCTATGTCTCATGTCAATAAATCCCTGATTAAAACTACGCAATGTATGTGTTGTCGATTGGCCGCAAATGCGGAAACACCAATTAGCCATGAATCTTTCGATATTTGCATGTTTCCATTACCATATTTCTTCAGAGTACCAGACAGTGTGTAAACACAGAAACGTGCAGATAATTCTCGCGTTTTTTCCGTAAATAGACGATCGCAGGCACTGTCGTAAAAGTCTTGTTTATGAAGCTTATTGAGTGAAGGTGATGTGATGCAGACCTGGATCTCGATTTTTGGATTCCACCAGTGATTTTCGATTTAATAATTTTACGAATAGAAACACTTTTTCGACATGTCCGAGAAAATTGGCATTTCTGTATATATTTTATCTAGCTACACTGCAAAAGCCAACATTATTTTCTTCCATGTATCCCTATCCATGTTCTTAACCTTTATGTCATTACGTAATACCATCAAATAATGAAACAATATTGAAGATGCCAATAATAATACCTCAGAAATATAATGCTTTCCTCAAGTTTTGACATCCATTTTGACATCAAGTGTCAAACATTTTCCATCTACAAATTTCGAAAGCGATTCAGACAGAGTACACGAATTTCAGATGTTCGAGATGCTTATAAATTCTATTATGGTTTTGTGATTTCTCGATTAGTATGATTCAATAATTGTTCCCCCTCGAATGGTCAATCGGCGTGTGATGTGGGTGAAGGTTGAAAGCCCAGCTAGAGTGGATGTGTACAGCCTCATTTTATACTATGAGTACTGGTATTTCTGTTAATTGATCTAAAATATTATTAAAGGAGAAAAATCCTGACTTCAGGGCGAATGATCTTGAAACTATCGAAAAAAAAGGGGACTCGGAAAAAGATGTGCAATGCGTGTTGTACAAAAATTTACTAAACTGACGTCAATGTCTGGACAAAAGGGGTTTGACAGGACCCTACATAGGGTCTCGCTTTTGATCGTGTCTGACGCACACAATGATGTTTCAATAGTAGTGCATATTTCACAGTACTTGTTACTTGTGTGTAACAAACTAGTATTAGAAAACTTGTAACGTTATCAGAGTGACATCTGAGTCTTGACAAGGTCCAATCTGGTCTTATCCAGTCTTTAGACTAGCGCAATCGGGTGATAAGAAAATCTTACCATGATGACATCACAAACACATCATCGAATCAGGTCGGGGTACTCGTCTGATAGCCTATGTGATTGTAGAACCGTCAAATATATGGCTCATCTTTTAACATGCCCCAACTGCCCTTCCTCCTGTACCTTGGAACATCTTAATGAGGCCAACGATAGTGGCGGTGGAAGTGGCCAAATACTGGTCAGAGAAAATTTAATTTTTGCCATTTCGACTCGAGATGATCACGATAAACACATTCAGATGGAAATTCAATTCCCACATTGAAAGTCCATTAGACATCTAATCGAATTCAATCGAACAGAAAACGTACGTGTATATGGTTTTCAATCAGGGACACAAAGGCAAGGTACGGCTCGCCACCTTTTAATTAAGAGAATGCTTCTGTGTTCGTTTCGCGTCTCAGTAGTTGCGTCTATAGACCTGCCACTTAGACACACATATTTCTAATCTTTTACCATAGCAATAAGAACAGTTTAATAAATTATTGAATTTATAATCTCTCTCTTTTTAATCTGATCTTGTGTGCTAATATAGTATTCTTGTCTTGAATCTCTTATTGAGTGTGTTGTTATTACTAACACTGGTGTCAGATTTTATTCAAGTCGCCTAAAAGCATTTGACATGACTTTTTACGACTACCGTCATGTATAATGAATTATAATTAATTGAATTTATAATGTCACTGGCTCTCGCCTTCGGTTCGCCACCCCTCCCATTAGTAAAAAGCTCATGAGTTTTTTGAGTTTATAGTAAACTAACGCTACCCTTTATATTTCATTTTATTCCTTTCAAATACTTGATTGACTGGAAGAAATCCCTTTTTGGGATAAGTCCGCCATGTTACGCCTCTCTTTTTGGCTACCCAAAAAGAGCTATCTTTGGCTATCTTTTGTATTTTTCTTATGTGTATGTTCAATAAAGAGTTTACAAACAAACTAAAAGTCAGCAGCGGCTGGGGACTTTATTTTATGTAGAGATGTCAGGATTTTAGGGCTAGTGTCTAGAACAGAAGTCCAATTAGTGCTATCTACAAAACGAGTGCCAGAGCCTGCTAGCTATTGTTCTTGAGAAGCTTTAGTTAACTTGCTAAAGCTCGTCTTCGTAGGTTAGTTGTTGTAAAGGCCATGGTCATTGGTCAGCCTTTTAGGTGTTGTAAAAGATGTTAAATAGCTCCCTCCTAAATTGTAAGTGTAAATAATGCTTAAATTAATTTCGGGCTGTTTGTAAAGAAAGAAAGAAAAACTATTTACTTGGTACACAATAAAAACACATAAAAAAAAATACAGATAGAATTAACAATATGCACCAAAATGGTCTCCACTCAGATATGTGTCGTGGCAAGAACCACGACGTTCTGGTCTTCCGTGGATACCAAGTTGTAATATGTGTAAAATTGATTCGATTGATTAAAAATTTTAAGACATATCGATTTGATTTGTTTTCATATCTTCAATTAATTTCTTTTAAAAAACTGACAGCATTCTTTTACAAACTACTTGAGAATCTGGGAGGCATCTCACAGACAATAGGAGTGCCTAGCGTCGCTTACAGATAGCACTAATTGGACACCCGCCCAACTAGAGATTGGATTGCCGCAGTAGGATCATAGTTTGATGGAAGCTCGGAGGACGCGTGCTGTGTACATACTAATGAGATGTATACTGGTTGATATGTGGAGATATGTAGGGAGTTAGAGGGTATCTTCATTTTTAGGGTTCCTTAGTCCGACAAGGAACCCATATAAGATCGTTTAATCCGTCCGTCCTAGTCTGTCACAGCAGAATATCTTCTACGTTTATGGACTGATTTGCATGTAACTTGGTTCGAGGATACTTCACATATAGATCTCATTTTTAAAAATACAAAAAATTTAAATTACCCCCTTTTTAATTTTTGAGTGCACCACCTTGTGTGGGGTATCGTTGAAAAGGACTATGAAAATAAGTTAGGGTTTCCATACAACACTTTTTTATCAGCTTTACCATTTGCGAGATATAGCCCGCCAAAGTCGTTTACACGGTGTCCCCTCCCCCCCCTGTAATTTCTAAAGTCTTGGACCTATAAACTTCAAATCACTCACGTAAAGAAACAGGCGCGGAAACTCTTAATTAAAATTGTTTTGGGTATCCTGTGATGAATACTTTTGAAATTATTCATAAAATAAAAATATATACTTAAAAAAAAAGACTACGGAACCCTACTTTATGCGAGGTCCGACACGCACTTGGCCGGTTTTTGATGAAATCAACGTGAGGAAACCTGTACTCTTTATACAGGTTGATGATTTATCAGCCAATGTGTCAAACGGAGAAGGCAAAACCACTCCATTAACATTTTTTTTTTAATCTATGTTTTTTTAAGGGTTTTGTTTTTATAAACATGTCAGCCTTATCCTAAACTATATTAGCACACGGAGACAGTTACCGTTGCGCAGCCACTCCCAGATAACATTAAAGATAGTCGTTTTATGTGTAACATACCAGTGTCTTAGCTTAAAGTTATTTTAAAAATCGCCGGACGAAATGCCTTTTCGATTGAGGAATTTTACTTAACCTTGATTTTCTTTTTGTTTCAGGTAAGTGATGCATCTAATCTGACCCAGTTGATGATGCTTATATTATGTAAGTTCATCATTATAGGCTTGAGGAAAGGACCTTACTACTGAGATCCTTAAACCTATATCTCTTGCATGCACAGCGAGATAGCATAGGTCTTCCAATTAAAAAGAAAATCCTGAGACCCTCAGCAAATCCTGTAACCCTCATACAATTTACAGGATTTGCTGAAATACATGTCTTTTGAATTTAAGCGGACTATGCTGTCTCGGGGGCTGGGCTATGGAAATCTACGATAAACAAATATAATTGAAGGAAAAAGTACTACACGTACTTCCATTCGTTATATTTTCCATTGATAAAAGTCTTATGAAGCGCCATCTGTGTTATATTGCTTGTACTGAGTACGTGCAACAACACTCGCGGTTTTGTTCCGTGTGTAGTTCCGCTACTTGCCGCCTGAGGGCGTTATTGTCAATCGAAAATGTCTTTCGTTTAGTATGTAAGTTTGGCTATTTATGGAAGTTCATTTAGCAATGAAGTTAATTTAAAAGCGTTTAAAAGCTAGACTCCAGGAAAAATGAGTAAAGATTTTTTGTGGTTTTACCAACTTTGTTGAATAAGAACTTTTTAATTCTGCTACTCGACTCTCGATGGCGCCACTGAAATTCCACAATATTTGAGTTCCACAATATCTCTTAACATTTCATTATTTGATTTCATGAAATACTATCCAAGAGCAATGGCTCTTGTGGGATTTTCTGGATAAAAAATAATGTGCTACCAGGTTGTATTCCACCGTATACTAATAAAACTCATCGAAATTAGTTCTGCAGATTTAAAATAAACATACCAACTGTTCAAACTTGCATTTATAATATTTAGGATAACTATATCGGGTTACGATTTGATTAAAAACCTGATAAAATAAAAAATAGAAATTAGAAGGGCATATAGATCAAATACCGCAGTGTCTCAAGACTAAGGTCTTTGACCAGTGTGTGTTGCCAGTAATGACATACGGAACTGAGACGTGGTCGCTTACTATGGGCCTCATAAGAAGGCTCAAGGTCACCCAAAGGGCGATGGAGCACGCTATGCTCGGAGTTTCTCTGCGTGATCGAATCAGAAATGAGGAGATCCGTAGGAGAACTAAAGTAACCGACATAGCCCGCAGAATCGCGAAACTTAAGTGGCAGTGGGCGGGGCACATAGCTCGTAGAACAGATAGCCGTTGGGGCAGAAAAGTTCTCGAGTGGCGACCACGAACCGGAAAACGTAGTGTTGGCAGGCCTCCCACTCGGTGGACCGACGACCTGGTGAAGGTCGCGGGATGCGCATGGATGCGGGCAGCGCAGGACCGGTCGTTATGGAAATCCTTGGGGGAGGCCTTTGTCCAGCAGTGGACGTCTTTCGGCTGAGAGAGAGAGAGAGAGATAGATCAAATAAAGAAGAAGGCAAAAGTTGTGTCGTACAAGGAGGTCAAAACGATGGCTGAGGATAGGGAGAGATGGAAAAAACTCCACCGACATGAACAATGTTCTTAAATGTAAATGAAATGAATCAGTTTATACTGTTAGCGTATTCACCACATAAATCCTCTTTGTAATTGTGTATTGTAATGTAACTACATAGTTTACATAATGCACATGTTGATGGTTTTGATGCCATGATTAGGAAGAAAACCTTCTCCTTAATTACCAGAACTCGTGGGAGTCCCAACATCATTCTGAAAACATTAGCAAACAAAGCCGATTCTCCCATATGGGAGCACTTTATGGGAGTGCTAGTTAGACAGGGGTAGATAGCTGACGGTCTCCTCTGGTAAAAGTTACAAAAAATACAAATGTCTTACTAACATAGTTTTATTAAGTAATATGTTACTAACAAAATGGGCCTGGTTGCCAGAAAATAAATTATTATTATTATTATGTTGGTACGCTTTTCAGAGCCACGGGTCCATTGGGGCCCGGTCCTTTGAGGCGTTCATGGGGCCAAAGCCAACATGAAGAGGCCTTTTTGTACCTTTTTAATCAAAAAGTGAGATGGCTGCATCTGCGGAGATCTGTCCCTTAGTGTACCATAGGGATATACTAACGGACAGTCCTCCACAGCTGCCGAACTATTGCCAGGTAGGGATTAACAAGGTTTGGGCTATGTGGATGGGATGCTAGTGGACCGGATTGCTGGGTTATGGAGTGAGATACGGACATCTACCTTTAAATCTCTCACAAAAATTTAAGTTAGGCAGATGGTGACTTGCTGCTCTTTGGCTGTACAGCCTGTGGGCCTCCCTAATTAA
The DNA here is from genome assembly GCA_018467065.1 of Ephestia elutella. Taxonomy (NCBI): domain Eukaryota; kingdom Metazoa; phylum Arthropoda; class Insecta; order Lepidoptera; family Pyralidae; genus Ephestia; species Ephestia elutella. The sequence continues at coordinate 8,166 of JAEMBS010000428.1, forward strand.
GCCACCAGTTGGCGGCCAGGGCGCAACACAATGTGAGCAGCTAAGGGTGTCGAGAGGTGCGGCTCCGGTTTCACCTTCACGGGGGTGAGCCCCGAGAGCGGGTTTCCCCGTTATTACGCCATTACGTGCAATACACTTCCACCCTGGAGCGAGTGTTCTGCTCTTGCTACTCCACTCTGAGCCGGCCGGCTAAGGCAAGCCAGAGGCGGGGGGTGTGTCACTGTGTGTATGTGTGTGTGTAGGTGCGTGTGTGTGTGGTCCCCCTGGAGATCGGGTCCGTGGTGACGCCACTCACCAACAGCTCGCCACAAGCTGCCCCTGCGTTGACTGATTGCACTGGAGATCCAGCGGGCGATGGGGTCGTCACATCCCGACGCCTTTATTATTATTATTATTATAATCTCATGCAATGACCAATTAATGAGAAACCAAATGGGGGTTAACCCGAACAGGTGACTCGGGAACACACGGGTGGGTATTACATACGCGCACGTTACGTTTCAGTCGTGTGTGTCGTGTCTGATTGTCTTGTTGTGTATGTTTATGATGTTGATCATTTGGCATCTTCCTTTTAACATTAGTATTTTGCGACGTTTGTTCTCTGTGATCTCTGCATTTGAAATTTATTTCTGATTTTGATTTAAGCTGTAAAGAAAATTAAGTTGTATTGCCATTTTCTTTTTCTAATTACTACGCCTGATTTTAAAGTTATTAATGCAAGTTTAAATCAATTTTACATATTCAGGCTGATAATATGTATCTGAATCTTTTGCCATCACTTGGGTTGGAACTCATTATTTTTACTCATCTTTCCAACATTTGTCTGTGAAGGGAAGCCTAAAATACAGTTTGACAAACTATCATCTCAAGGAATGGCAAACACTACAGGACTGGTCGAAAATAAAAAGATAAGATGAGAAAAAAGTACCGAATAGGGACCCGCATGTTCCTATCCACAAGCGTACAGCCCATCTGTCGCTGGGGCCTCGCCCGTTGCACACTTCCTTACGAACCCAGTGCCTGCCGCGGGAAAGCTCTGACCTTTGTTTTTATTGCCGTTCGCGTCTAGATCTTTGTTACGTGTTTAGTGCCTATTGTCCGAGGCGACATTCTACGTGCGTTTGTTGAGCGGCACCTGTGTCGTGTGTTTTGTCACGAGTTTCCGCGTGCTCTACTGGATTTTACGTTGAACGTTAGATCATAGTACATCATCATCACATATTTAAGAACTATGTTCTTGTCGGTGGAGCATCCTCCATTTGCATCTATCTTCCGCCATCGATTTCACCTCCCTATACGACACAACCCTTGCCTTCTCTTTTATTTGGTCTATAAATGCCCTTCTTGGCTTTCCTTTTCCTCTCCTAGCTTCGACTTTTACTTCGATCAGGTATTTCATAAAGTTGTCGTGTCATATAAGGTGGCCAAACATCATAGTACATACATATTTAAAAAGAAATTCCACCAATAAGCCCACTATCCAGTTACTCCCACTAAACGTGGCCTTTAGGTCACATGACTCTTGGCTCTGTCTACCCCGTGAGGGATAGGAACGTGATGCTGTATCTGTATCTGAAAAGAAATTATCAAGAAGAGCAAGTATTATATATATTCAGAACAATCCGGTCATTAGCAAAGAATAGAAGTTTACTTGGCTACAGGAACAGCTTACCATCAGAAAGGCTTAATGCTTGTTCACCGGCTTTAGTGTCAAATAAAACCCAAGTGTAATACTACTTGTAGTCCGGATTCTCTGAGACATCATTCAGTGAACAAGGAAAGTCATTTACCCAAATATCTTCAGTTAATTACACCGTCACATCTTCCTCAAAATCGTTCGTCGATCCTTCCTGCGCCCGGATGCAGGTGCCTCGCTAAATTTAACTCGCTCGCCGGCAGATGGCGCACAATTGACAGCTGCTCCCGCGCACGTATAAATCAGTGTTTGGTTAGCTCCTTTATTTGCTGGATTTATCGTAAACAACTGTCCTTTAGTTTTGTCTTTGTTATTAACTGAGTGCGGAATATTTCAGGAAGAGGAAGGCTAATAAGGGCTGTAGTTGTAGATCAAATATTTTAGGTCATAATGAAGGAAGTAAGTCAGTAGTTGGTTTGAAATCAACTTCATTGATGACACCAGTAGTGAGTGACACACTTCTGATTTTAAGTTACACGAATAGAAGACGAAGAGGAAATTGCGCCGGCATATCTTGTAAAACATCAAACTGGTGACGTCCTGTGCCATCACATGTGTTACCCGACCCGCGATTCGCACGATTGCCAAGGCTAGGGCCGTCAATTTGATCATGTCAACCTTTTGTGTTAATATCTGGCCGCGGTCCAAATCAACGGGATTTTCTATGATCTTGCCGCGCTGTGCCTATGCGCATAATAAAGCTACACTTCCACCTATTCCGTTAAAAAGAGTCGTGATTACGTGAAATCATTTGATAAATACGTGCTTGCTTGACAACAATTTCTTGTCTATGCAGCTACCGTTGAGTTTCCTCGTTGAAAGTCCAGGATGCACTATCAGGTCATACCATATGGATGACAGTTCATTGTTATAATAAGCATAACCTGATGGTGCCGACTTTCAAAGAGGAAACTATACGATTAACTTCACGGACATGAAATTTTTGCTACGCATTTAATGCTCCAAGATCTTTCTGTTGATGGAAACTAGACGGCTATATAGAAGTTACGAATAACAATAAAACTTATTTTGTGTCCACAAAGTGTTTAAGCTTGTTGGTCCCAAAAATGATTATTTTGCTGCCTAGTGGAGACACAACTTATGAACGGCCGTGTTATTATGCAATAGTCATTCATAAGTCTTTGTTTTTGTACAATATTAAAACAATACGGAAGTGAGCTTCAAAAGAATGGCGTGTGTCTGCTGCAAACTTCTCGAATATTTACTTTATCGTACTGTTACCCGGGCAATGTTGAGGTGGAATCAAAACATCTTCGGAATTTGCACCGTAAACAAGTGAAGTGCAATGAAATGGCGGTCAAGAAACTGAGTGACCCTATACAGGGTTCTTAGTTTATTATATTTACCTTCTTCTTGCAGTCTGCTTGTATACTGATTGTTCGCTAACATAGCTGATATACACATCAAATTGTGTTTAATGTCATGAGAACATCTATTTATAAATCTATTTGTTTTCCCTAATATTGCAACATTCCACTCGTTGTATCTGCTATCCATCTGCCAATTCCTTGGCAAGCTGTTTACACGCATCAGGATTATCAATTGCCTACGCAAACTGTCCACCTTTGTCTGTTCAATATGTTTGCGTATGTTTATTGAAAATAAGCATTCTTCTAAAAGAGCGTGAAAAACATTGATCTTTTCTACTTCTTTAAAAGTTTTATGTGTGTGTTAAAATTTTTCATTCGTCCCTTTTGCAATCTCATTTAGGGTCGGGTCCTCTCCTCATACACCAGAAAACTCATTAATTTTAAATGGTAGGTAATAATAAATTTAACATGACATTTTTGTTTTGACTTGTTTTATCGTTAAAATTTGTATAACAATGATTAATATCTGTCTGGGGCCCGGCCTTCGCGCGAGGTCGATAATGCCAAATGCTATCGCCAATATCGCTTCTCAGAAATTGTCAAGTTGCTAAGTGCTCGTGACCTGTTTATTGTTCTGGACTAGACGTCTTGTCGTCGAAATAATTGGATGCGTCGTCTTGGATAGGTTCAGGATTCGAGTGATGTGTGCTACTAGTAGAAGTTCCTTCTGAACTAAAAATACTCTTTAGTTTATCAACTTTAAGAAACACGTCACTATAATGTGTCACGTTGTCTTCAAGTCTACGTTTTGTAGTAAATTCTGCGGTGAAGATTGTTGGGCTGCTTCTTCTTCGCTTGACGAGTCAACAAGCTATTTATTGCGTCCAAAAAAATTATGAATTTGAATACTTTTCAAAGTTTTTCTTTATAGTTTTATATTTTTGTAGTTATTGCGCTATTCTTTGCTAAGAATTTGCAGGAGTGTCTTTAACAAATCTGGATATAGTTACTTCTTTTCTTACATCACTACTTTTACTATATTTTAGCCTTAATTCCTAGGTTCTAGTAAGCTACAAATCAATGACCATGAAAGTTCACACAGTTAAAACATATTTACCGTAAACATAGCTAAAGTTGAATGTTTTTGCGGAAGCTATGTTTATCATCAAACGCGTCCTTGGATGCTTTCCATTATGGTTCTGTTCCTAATAAAACTTAGCAGAAAGGTAGTTATGATAAAAGATGTATCTATTATCACAACTACTTTCAAAATCGCTAATCATAGCAAAAACTCTAAGACTACAAATAGCTCAAATTTTGTACAACTTTTGCTATGTACTTTTGTCGTAATTTCGTTGAAATTTGGCACGTTCCTTGGGGAGTGTAGGAGAGCACTAAGAAGATTTCCCAAAATTCACGAGAACAAAGTCCCTTGTCCATTCTAGTCTTCTTTTCTAGTCATCTTATTATATCGAGTGACATCATATTTACCTTTAATTCGTCAATCTCGAAACCAGTTTCTGTAATGTAAACAAAATTATATTGATTGATTGCTGTCTCGTGGATTACTTGCAAGTTTCTTACGTTTATATATTTTTTTTCGGATATTTTGGTATTAAAGTCGGGGTTTTTGAAGTAATGCCAATTTGAACAGCTCTTGGTGATGATGTGACCTTGAACCTTGTTAATATTTGGTACAATGATTCGATAATAACATAGTTAGGTACGTTACTATTTTCATACTAATCAGATTGTAAAATAATATTTCATTGCACTTCAAATATGTATTATTGATTTACATAGGAGTAGTATTTCTAGACTTCCACACCCACGTACTGATTCATGTTTAGTGACTAAATTTTTGTGACATCATTACATATTGCGTCTATATATTGAACTCATCTTTGATTGAATATTTAATTACTTTAAGGACAATAAATCCCATCAACTGACACAAATTCAATTTCATAGATCACCACTTGCTACGGTTGAAGGAAAACAAATAGGGCCGATTCTTCTAATATCTACAAACGTAGAGGTAGTGTCTCAATTGTGTCTCAAGAGCCAAATAAATTGAAATAAAGCAACAAGATCTCTGTAAGATTTCTTTGGCTTTTGAGACACAACTGAGGCACGACATAGTACGTTTATAATTGGTAGATTCAAGGGCCTGCACTCTAGTTGATGATTAATTAGTTAGTGTGCGAAATGAAGAAGGCAAATAGCAAAACCACTTCATTGAAATCACCAAGAAAGTTGTCATTATTCGTTGCGTGAGTTACATTCCACGTAATGACACCGATAAGAGCATAGCTTTTACATTGGAATGAAACGTTTGGTATAAGATTATTCTCCAATGCAATTGTTCATAGTCAGGTACAAAGGCTTACATCATTACCAATCAATTTCTATCGACACGGCTCACGTGGTGTCATTGTTTGCAAAAAATAGGTGACGTAGTCCCCCACAGCCTATTGTGAATACATATTTATTTTGTCACCAACAAACTTTTAGAATAATAAGTGTCTGAAATGATATCATTCTCTGGGGTAAATTTGTAAACATCGGATAAATATAACAAGGTTGATAGCACACAACTAGTGTGATGTCATATGCACTAAAATACGATAATTTACGTTCTTAGATAAATAATTTTTTGGAAGATTGATGTTAACCAATGTTTTAGAGTTCAAGGTCTGGCTTTTTAAAGTTCTGAATCTTTAAAACGGAAATAAGCTGGTCAGTAGTTTGAACCTTTAGCTATCAGAACGAAGAGAAAAACACTGTTGCTATCTAGGTTAAAAGTTTAGCTTGGTGCAAAGTCAAGACGGGAATCTAATAGAATTACAATATTTCACAAACAATATAATGGACGACAATGTGTCTACATCGGCTGATGATATAAACGTTTCCAAATAGGGAACAAAAGGAACTCCTATTGGGCTCGTGTTACGTACCTATACTTTCCCGAACGCACCCAGTCATATATAGCATTAGAAACCCCTTAACGTAATCTTTTATTCATGTTATTCTATGGGGAAAAGAACGCCAGGGCTGGCGATGACGCTATGTGCCGAAGGAATGTTTGAGACATCCATCGTTATTTCAGCCGAGAAGTCCACTACTGGACATAGGCATTTTCCATAGATAAATAAATATATAAATAATATGTATCCTCTCAATCTATCGCTGGTTGACAGGAAGAGATCCCTTTATGGGATAAGTCCGCCTTTGTATATTTACCTTTTTAGTTATGTTAATAAGTTCACTGTGTATCCTTAGTACAATAAATATATTACAAACAATATTACGGACAAATCACACAGATTGAGTTAGCCCTAAAGTAAGTTCGAGACTTGTGATGGGGAATTGGGATGCTAACTCAACGATACTATATTTTATAACAAACTAGCTTTCGCTCGCGGCTTCGCCCACGGGAACCGTGCCTTTTCCCGGGATAAAAGGTACCCTATGTCCTTCTCCGTACTTCTAACTATGTGTATGCCAAATTTCAGAAAGATTGGTTCAGTAGATAAAGCGTGAAGAGGTAACAAACAAACAAACAAACAAACAAACAAACAAACAAACAAACAAACAAACAAACAAACCAACAAACAAACTCACTTTCACTTTTATAATATTAGTTAGGATTAGGATACATGTATAGATAAACATCCAAGACCCAGGCCAAGATAGATTATGGGATCAAATAGTTATATTTTTTGTTCTAATCTTTCTTTCTTTCTCCATGTGTTAGCTAACAAACTTTGGTGTCAAAGGTAAGAAATATAGAATATAGAAATAACCATTCCATATATTCCTGTTCTCGATAAAGCCCTCGTTACTAAGTATGACGCTGAGTAAAAGAATTAGCATCTCATAAATTTATATCATTTCGTTCTCGTGCTAATGACTTAATTTATATGTATTATGTCATGAATAATGAGATCTAAATCTCTGAATACTCATAAATTGATAATGTTTCATGGAATCATCAATATTCAATGATGTTCAATGATGGATGCTAACCAATATAGCTTAGTAGTACTGGTAAGTAAGAAATCAGTCATCAAGACGTAATTTTTGCGTTACGAAGAATTAGAGGATTAGTCTTCGAAGGTCAATATTGAATGTTGAGAACTGGTTTGTTTATTTATTCAAACTTTTCGTTAGAATGAATGCTAAGATCCGATAGAATAGAAGGATAGAGTGTTCTAAAGAAGCTAAACAAATTCGACCTCATCTATCGTTGTTTCGTGAAAACCACGAAATTAATTGATTCGCAAGAACTGTCTTTCCCTGGCGCCACGATGATCAAAAGCAGTAAGTTGTTAAGGTACTGATCTATGGCTGCGCACAGCAAAGATGAGTGTAAACTTTTTACTGTACTTGCTATTGTGGCTGCGAATGCATTGAAGTTGGTTGGTTGCTTAGTTGTTAGCATTGTGAGAGCTTTTACATCAATAGAAATCTGGCTGTCATACATTTGACGATCGGGAAAACGGTTGTCCACTAAAGTATATGTCGCACTAGAAGTATTCTTTGTTTGAAGTCTGATGAAGTGGTTTGTCGAACAGATGATCTTGAGTACTCTCTCTCTCTCAGCCGAAAGACGTCTACTGCTGGACAAAAGCCTCCCCAAGGATTTCCACAACGGTCTTGAGTCCTAAACTCATGTGATTACACAGCTACGGAATTGCGGCAACAATAACATAAACACGATTTCTTGCGAATCTCTCTCTCAGTTTGATCTCCCGAACGAAGGAAGCGATCGGATCCGAAAGACGTCCACTGCTGGACAAAAGCCTCCCCAAGGATTTCCACAACGGTCTTGAGTCCTAAACTCATGTGATTACACAGCTACGGAATTGCGGCAACAATAACATAAACACGATTTCTTGCGAATCTCTCTCTCAGTTTGATCTCCCGAACGAAGGAAGCGATCGGATCCGAAAGACGTCCACTGCTGGACAAAAGCCTCCCCCAAGGATTTCCACAACGGTCTTGAGTCCTAAACTCATGTGATTACACAGCTACGGAATTGCGGCAACAATAACATAAACACGATTTCTTGCGAATCTCTCTCTCAGTTTGATCTCCCGAACGAAGGAAGCGATCGGATTATTCCGAGAAAGTACTGTGGGAAATGTTTCGTTTGTTAATCCGTATTGTTCTTTGATATTGAACTTTTCTTTGTGTTTGTGCTTAATTTGTATGTTCATTGTAATCATTTGTTAATTTCATACGTGGCCTTTGTCCATGACTTCAATTTGTATTTTGAATTTGGGTCTTAAATTCCATTTCTATTTTTGGTTCACTTAAATGCAACATTTTATGTAAGCAACCCAAATATTTCAGAAGTTTTATCAGTAATTCTAAAATCATCAAGACGATCTATTTTATTCACCTTAATGCTTACTAATTATTTATATTTGAAAGCATTTATCATAAGTAATCTTTTTTTTCTCATCTCTGGTTTATCAATATGTAATATTTTTTTCCTCTCGTTTTACTGCAATATGTGGGAATGATTTCGTCAAAAGGGACGGAAGTGCGTAACAGGAAGGCGGATCAGCGCGTGCTATTTGATTTGACCAATGGACGCGTTATGATAGATGTTTCACATCATTTGCATCTAACAGTCGATTTTCTTTAACGAATTATTCAAAGTGTAATAGGATTCAGCTGTTCAGTATATTTATCACCTAACTGTAGATAGATCGTCAGATTATTAAAAATGTCATACGATCAAATTACGATTTAGTTTAATAGGTTTACATGCCGGTTACAGAATACGTGTTTGTGCCTCTGTGTGAGTTTGTGTTGGATATTCCGAAGGAGTGTTTTTTAGTCTATGGTGATGTCATCTCCACTGAGGTGATACGTTTAGGTCACCTTTAGGTATTACTATGATACTATAAACTACTTTTAAAAACACGATCAAGTAGGTTTACAATTTGTGTGTACAAATGGCTGGGCGCTATTCTATCAAACAGTATAAAGACAGTTAGTCAATGATATCCTTTAAAAATACATTTAAAAGTTACCCTACTATATAATACCGTTGAATTTTGTATAAGCCTCTATGCTTTGATATTGAGGGCCAATTTTCAAAAATATGGGTTGACCGGTTTTGGCACTTGCAAAAAATTGTGGATAAATAACGAGGAAATCACACTAATCGTACTTTATACTAATCATACTTAATATTATATAAATGAAAGAAAAAAGACTTGTATGTTTGTAACAAATAAACTTAAAAACTGCTGAACTGATTTCAAAAATTCTTTCACCATTAGAAATTTATAATATCTCTGAGTTAGGCTATATTTATTTTTGGAATAAACCTGTGCGAAGCCAGAACGAGCCGCTAGTAATATAAAAGTGATCAGCCATTTTGACGTCAGGATGGCGGGACCATATTTATGTCACATCTTCAATACGTCAAGTATGTACCTAAATTATTATGGTCCCTTTGATTATTTGGTCTAGCGGTTTTGACGGTCATAGAGCTTAAGTACGATAAGCTGAACATAGAATATTTTATTTACATTTTAACTAATAAGGAAATCGTTTTAAAATTATAATTTAGTTATCCTTACATCAAGATTTAGCATGACATCATTTAACCTTTCAAAACTCGATTAACGAGTTAAAAATGAACTGTCATATATTTTAATAAGTTTAATAAATATTAAATTATTTTATGGTTATGTCACTGTAACATTGTAATCACCGTTTACAATCTCGACTGTTTACAATTTAACGATATATTTTTCAATCTGAAGTCGTTGCTCAGATATTTTGAAGAGAAATGGATAGAATTCGCAAGGGATAGACAGGTTTGGAAGGAAATGGAGGGAGACCCAGCAGTGGGACGAAATAGGTAAAAAAAAAAAACAATGCCATAATAATAATTTATCCATGACTAAATGTCGAACTGTAAAATTAGTGCTGTCCTTTAAATTAATTACTTAATCTTTTTGTGTTTTCATGATGTCTTGACCCTTGAATTATCAAGAGTGATTTTTTTTTCTTTATTTAGGTGAATAAAATAAACAATGACATAATAAGGCTACTTATCTAAATGTCTTAATTATGAGTATTATTTTATTAATGAGGGATTTTCCAAGACCCAAATAAAAAAAAAATAGTTCCAGCTGACTTCATAGATGGCGCTAAGTAAAAGGCGAGTCCGTATAAAAGCAAAAATTCACGTCTAAAAAGTATCAATATTGTGATTTGTGCAAATGTCAAACAGTTAGGTGATTTTTTTTCTTCCTCTGGTTGTCAAGAAAAGGCGCACCATATAGGTTCAGCCATTTTAACGACTCGGCTTTTATAAAACACCACCTGTTTAGACTTTTTAATACTGATTTTTTCCTTAATTTAGCTGTCTGAAAATTGCTCATTATACAATCAACAACATTCACCTAACGAAAAAAAAGCTAAGCAAACGTTGGTACGTAGGTTTCATTCTTTTCATAATTCTCGTAGCATCCCTATTTTTCGTCGATGTATTCAAATTGCCACACAGGCTCTAAAAAAATCGATGATTGAATTTCAATTTATGTGCACACAATACCAATTGTTCTCTTGTTCTTCTATTATCGCGATCTCGAAATAATAACAACCCTAGTTAAATAATATCAAAATTAAACATCATAATGTTCGACGCGCCACCGGCTATGGAATTTGGCGAAGTACCTACCATTTCGCCATATGTTGACCCTGACAATAAAATGACCGACCCATGTGATAAGGCCTTTAAAATTTTCCTCATCAAAACAAATATGGACTTTATGCTACCATTACATACATTTTAAAATATGATACGCAAAATGCCACTTACCACGTTTTGATGTATTACTGCACGCGAGGCTTGCCGGTTCATCTGTCCCTTTCTAATATACGCATTGTTTTATATCTGTTTCGCTTTAACAATCATTCAATTTTAAGTGCACAGGTGCATGTGTTGTTGTCTCGCTCGCTCTTCTTGTTTATCTTACTCTGCTCGTAGGTCAGTCTCCGAGAGCGGGTGGTGCGCGTTCGACGCGCTATTCCAAATTTGAATTGTTTTAACAGCCATTTAGAAAGTGTGTGTATGTGTGTGTTTTTTTTTTTCGAAAATCCCTAATTTCGGTTTTGGTAAATAGGATTTTGTAAGATAGTGCAGTGTTTGATGTGTTTCTAAGTGACGTTTTTAGCCTTGTTGGTTTTTTGGATGTCCCATTGTTCTGGAACCCTCAGCTTTTTTTGGTATGCTAAACGGTCTGGGTTTTGGTGTTACTTAAAACGAGATTGTTGCCTTACGTTCATTTACTGTTATTTTACACAATTTAAACAAATACACTGGAGAAGAACAAACCTGTTTTATCTATAGTTTTCGAGTAATGGTGGCGAAGAATGCTGTCATGTTTTTTTTTAGATAGGTACAAAACAATAACCCATATTTTATTTATGTACATTTTTTATATTTCCATGGCTGGCTATAACCCATCATTTTGTCTACGCAAACCTCTTCTCTAATGGACCATCGCAAACCACTTCGATCCAGTATACAATTAATAAATGAAATCAATGATGAGATTGATTGATAATATAATAATGACCTTGATTAAGAGGTACCCAATCGGATGTTATAATTGATAATGATAACATAGCTGTTACAACAAGCAATCACAAGGAAGAATGTGAGCAATGCACATATAATGCATTTAACACAGGTATTTCTCTCAGAGCACCTATTCGAATAGCACCAAGCATTGTAGTCCACTTAGAGAAATATTTATATGTACTTACAAAAAACTAAAAAGTCATCTATGGAAAAATTTTGATCGGTACTCTACCAGTGGAGTAGGAACGTGAGAAGAATACCTGTTCAAAAGCTTCCACGTATTCCTCCGCTCAATACCTATTTTTTGTACAACTTTTTTTTTACTATGATTTGTATGAAAAATGTAATAAGTGGAATACCTACCAAAGTGCTAATGAATCGGTGCTATGTGAGGAATATCTCCATCATTGATTCCCAATGACGTTGAGAAATGTAACTGATGATAGCAAGCGAAGCTCACTTTGTGTTTCATGGTTTTACCTCAATATTATTTATTATGAATTATGGTTAAATGACGCAAGTAGTATATTTGAATCACTCGATCCATTTTAATTGGTCATTCAGTCGTCCTGAAACTGTCATGTTTCGAAATTGAAATATTCCCTAATTAAAATAACCACAACGTTCAAAGAAGTTAAATTCACGTGTTCAAAAGATTCAAGATGAAGCGAAACAAAATTCGATTAGTTAACGTAGTAATAAATTCACAAACGAGCCTGAAGCAATTGGGAATTGCTGTAATTAGGTAGTTGGACTAACCAATAGATAATTGCTTCCTCCTCACAAAGTTGAGGAGGGAGTACGTCACTGTGGAAACTTGGATAATTTGCGTTTACGGTGAGGAAGGAAGCTATACATTTTCTCTAGACAAAACGTTACGAACAATCGACGTCCATTGGTTAGTTTTGATGTGAGCTTTGCGTTGACACAATTCAAAACGAAGTAATGTATTGCGAATATAGTGATTGGCCGCAATGTTGGTCCAATGTCTCGAGCGGGTCTTAGGGACGTGCTGTGGCAAATGGTACAAGCATTAGTAATGTCTTATTGTCGGGTTAATAGAAAATTAGTATAGATGTAGACGTATATGTGATCAAAAGATGCTATAATTATGAGTTTCAATCCTAATAACATTATGACCGTAAAAAGTTTGTGAGAATGGATGTTTGTTTGTTATTCTTTCATGCAAAAACTTACGTTACATACGTTTGGTACACGGGTAGAATGAAACCTACTACACATTGGGTACTTATTATCCCGAAATTCTTACGGGAAAGAGCGGGACGCAACTAGTGATTAAAAGTTGATATTTCATATATTCCTTCCTTTGTATGTCTGTCATTAAACGTCAGACGATAAAATTATATTCGGTTTGCGTTAAATTAGACTCGACTAGTTAGTTCCCGAACTCGTTACAAGGAACATTGGCAATATAGGTGCTTTTGGCATAAAACATGAACCAGCCTCAATCCGTGACTGATTGTTTACAACAACTACACCGTGTTCCACTCGTATTAATGTGTGTGCTGTGCCAAAATGTTATGCTGCGCGTTGGTCATAGTTGTAAAATACAACTGTGATTTTTCGATTGGCAATTATAGCTCCAATTATAGTTTGTTCCGTTAATGAACTCCCTTAATATGCAAAATTTGATAACGTCTAGCCTTTAGCAGGGCTTCTATAATTTTTTTATCCCGTTATGTTTGGTGCAAATTGAATATTTCAGAAAATTGACAGTATTTGAATGATATACATACGAAATTTAATATAGAATTATAGATGGTTAAAAGCTTCGTATGTTACAAAGTTCTGCAGATTTATATCATACAAATAATATGTATCAAATCGCAAATATTAGTGAGACATTGGCTTACGCATAGGAATATTATTTAGTGGAACATGATCCCCTTAGTATCAGTAAACATTCTTTATTATTCTTGCCTCACCACTTTACAGCATCATTGGCCTCTTAAATCGGATCATTTGGTTTACTTCCCCCTTTTCCCTGTAGCATACTTTTACGAAACACATAAAGTTTTCGGTGAAAATAGGAAGTTTATGTATCGCTGTTAATTTTACTGCTGGGATCTGTGTTACCATAATTTAATAAACACCATTTTGTTTCCGAATTGTTACGGTTACTTTGTTGAAATATCGGTTAGGGGATAAATCTTAGTTTTATTTATATTGGCAATAATAATTCACGATTGGCTTTTATTTTTGATGTTTATTGCCTGTATTGTGCTGGTTTCTTTCTGGCAACTTTCATGGCTTTTTCCTAGAGACCAAATAAAACTTGTGAAATTCTTGACCTAATCAAACTTGTGAAATTGGTACCATCGTCACTAGTATTTTGTAGATAATGCTTATAAGTTCCTCTTTTAGCTTTTAGTAAGCTTTAACTACTTACTATCTATCTATAACAGTTGAAGTCAAAAGTTGGTCGATGCATCTGAAAATGTTATTTTACACCAAAAGAACCATTGAGAAATATTCCTCAAATAAATCGCAGGTCATAATTTCGATGACACAACATAATGATGAGAAATGAAAAACCTCATGACTTTTTATCACTTCGAGTGACCACCCATGTGACCAAACAACATTGACCCCTGACAACATAATCACGTCGACCTTGTCCTTCTACTACGCCCCGGGTCCTATTATACTGGTTTTGCAATAGCGTCAGTTGAAGTCAAAAGTTGGTCGATGCATCTGAAAATGTTATTTTACACCAAAAGAACCATTGAGAAATATTCCTCAAATAAATCGCAGGTCATAATTTCGATGACACAACATAATGATGAGAAATGAAAAACCTCATGACTTTTTATCACTTCGAGTGACCACCCATGTGACCAAACAACATTGACCCCTGACAACATAATCACGTCGACCTTGTCCTTCTACTACGCCCCGGGTCCTATTATACTGGTTTTGCAATAGCGTCATATAGAATACGGTATGATCTCATGCTTTATTTGTGTAAAGCCGTAAAGCGGCGAGGCATGCTGTTAGGACGTGCCAATTGTTTTTATTCCCATTTTTATGTTGCTGGTATAAAAGGTGCGATAGGAAAATGCCATTTACACTGTTTTTATTTACAACCAACCAGGAGCCAAAGTTAAATTAAATGATGATTGATGAGCATCACTTGAATTTAATCAAATATGTACTTTTAAAAAAGCCGTTCAGTTTATCGTGCTTAGTGCCACGGAGTATAATAATAAGTTTTATAGAAAAAGTAATAAATATGAAACATAAATTCTTTAGAGATAATGGAATGATGTGTAGTGTACAACTATGATAAAGGTCAATTTAATTGAACACGTGTTTTATAGTAGAATACACACGTGATGTTGGTACAATTGATTAACAAGTATTTTTAAAGTTTATCTTTGGGACAATTTTTTTTGACATGATAGGATCCAGAGCAAGGCCCTTATTAAGATCAATCAAACGTACCCAAACGAGTACTTATTAAGAAGAACAAACCAACAGCTCATAAAGAAATTCCTTTCTGGCTAACACTCCCTTATCTCCGTAACACATCACAAGTCAGCCGTGTCATTACACCCTCTTATTGTCCACTAAAGTACGTACCACCATTGTTTCCCAGCCCTTATCAGAACCACCCACAGGACTGGAGTGATTCTTTTTAACATTTCCAAGCTTATCTTGACGATTTGTTACAAAGTGTACAATGAATGGCAGCACATTAAAATTGTTGTCGATAGTAGGAGGTTGATGTTATGGCCCTTTGTGCGTCTTTGCCTCTCGACAAAGAAAACTATCTCGACAAGTAACCACGTTTGTCGAATATGATGTTCACAGCTTTTGATTCATCTTTGGATAAGTTTTGGATTTTAAAAGATTATATTATTTTTCTTTAGTGTCAACATTTTTAAAACTCTTATTTAACTTGCAATTTATGTGCTAATATGTATGTATGGTCAAATCTTGCAGCTAAATTAGAATCACTTAAGTTTGTCCGTTCAAATTTTACACATGGCTTAATTTCGATAGTTATACATTATTACGAAATGCATGACCTCATGATGTAACCAGGATCAGCTTCCGAGGGAACTCCCTTAGATCTCCCCGGCGACAATATTCATATTCTTTATTCACTTAATTAGTAACAAAGTTCAATAATTTCGAAATATGTTCCATTGGAAACATTTTTATTCTTACTTATTTCACTGTCAAGCTTAGGTTTCGAGTAAGGTTTGCAATATCTATATATGCCCCAAAATCTTTTTTTCTTAATGCTTAAAACTATTTTCATGTTCGGCCTCCTTTTCACTTAAGCGTTTTTTCAAGTTTTTCCCATTGACAGCCACTATTTCTAAAGATGTTTTCAAGCTTAGTTTACTTTTCATCTCGGTCACTTCTCTTTCCCGCCGAGATTACTTTAGAAAATGTATAGAAATAGTGGTCCGTATTTTGGAATAAGCAACCACAACACAAATAACCAAGCGAAATTATAGACGTGGAGTCTAAGGACATGGATACAGGTACACATACATACCTTATGAGCTACCAGTCCTAGGTTCCCTGCATTTGTTCTAGTTACGATATTGCTTTATCAAGGGGGATTTTGGTTAAAGCCTGAACTTCTCTTCATTTACTTAAATTTGAGCCAATAGTAAAAAAAATCTTGGTTTCTGGCTATTTTTTATCGTAAATATATGTCTGTTTTATTTCAACTTAAGTTTTACAATAGTTTTAGTGCAGTTTAGTACCAAATCAACGGTATTTTATTTACCGTTATTGTTTATCAGCTATTATGTCATACTTAAGTGAGTCCGTTTTAGAGGTCCTTATCTCCATGTGCTTCCGTAATATCCTTTACAATATTATATTTCTTTTGTTCTAACTGTTATTCAATATTGTTATTATTGGCGTCTGTGTCTTCTTTAGTTTCAAAATAATATAGATTTGACCACACACGTTAAACTATTTTGTCGATTAGAAAACGATCTTTGACGCATTTTATTATGACTGCATTTAACTAATTCATAATCAACACCATCTTAGCCACAAAAAATCCACTGCTGATCATGGAACTCTCTTATACACTGGAAGCGGCTGAATACTTAATACCTATTACAATTTTTTTGCTGGTTAAGTCCATGCAAATTTCCCAATCCGTTCAACTTGGCGCAAACGTTCACGGATATTTGTCGTG